>CAHIKZ030001284.1:755000-787500 GCA_903632075.3 Acanthosepion pharaonis
TGCTTCACAACCGAGTAGTGGCGCCTGGCTCAACGCAGTGCCCTCTTCATCTACCGGTACCTTTCTAGATGATGAGTGCACTCGAGTCGGAGTCACGATCTGTCTTGGACTCAAATTATGTGAGCGCCACAGATGCAGATGTAGAGCTTCCATCGATGAGTTTGGTCTGCATCCTCTCTCCTGTCGTTGTAGTGCTGGCTGCTGTCCACGGCATGCAGCAATAAACAACCATCAGAAAAAGTTTGGATGCAGCTGGGTTCCCTTCCCAAATCGAACCCATAGGCCTCGACCGCGGTAATGGAAAGAGGCCGGATGGCATTACCATTTTCCCTTTTAAAATGGGGAAGTCATTGATTTGGGATGTGACCTGTGTGGATACATTTTTGGCCAGTAATTTGATCAGTTCCTCAGTTGAGCCAGGATCTGTCGACCGGGATGCAGAGATGAAAAAAATAGTTAAATATTCTTCTCTTGCTAATAGATTTTTTTTACTCCTGTGGCAGTGGAGACTTCAGGGGTTATTGGCCCTCGTTTGATGGTGTTCCTTCGGAGGATTGGTGCGATTACATCTTGATTAAGGGATGAACCTTGCGAAATGGAGTGGCTCTTGCAGCGTGTCTCACTGGCAATGGTTCGAGGTAATGCTTTCTCCATCATTGCTAGCTGGCAGAGGATAGCAAAAAAATTGTTTATAGTTATGTTGTTCTGGAATTGTCATCAGTGGTCAACTGAACTTGTTTTGTTTCAATTTATCTCATGAATATTGTTAGATTCATCTCTTCAGACTAAATAAATAAATTATAACCGATATGGATTTTTGAGGTCTTTCTTAATTTAGCATTATATATATATATATATATATATATATATATATAAGAGAGAGAGAGAGAGAGATATTTATCATTTTTGAGGAATTAATAGTTCTTATTTTTAATCTATTATTTTCTATAACAAATTTATGCTTATACATATTTGTATATAACAATACATATGACCAGCTACACTCATTTTCCAAGCACACCCATCTACTAGGGCAGCTTCCCAATACCAGTTACAGACACCTGCCCATGTACATTTATGTTTGTTTAATCCCTACAGAACCCACCTGTGGTTTATACTGCTACTATACTGAGCTGACCTTAGTTACAGTTCCTGGAAAAGAGCACATAATCTGGCATGGTCAATTTCTTGATCAAGATACTCAAGCACAACCAGCAACAGCTCTATCTACATAATTTCACTCACAAGGCTTGGGTCAACCCATGGTATGGTTTATACTAGAGTTATTTTACATAAGTTCCACATGCTGGAATCGCATTACGGGATGTGAAAAAATTGATCATGGTGAGATTTGAACATAGGTCTCAAACTGACCATGACCATGTGTATAATAATACATACATACATGTGTGTTTGTGGGTGGGTCTGTGTGTATGTGTGTGTGAAAGTGCTTGGATTTGGGTCTCTCCTATAATTACTCTCAATTTATTCCTTTTAATTATTAAATTGTTACTGAAGCAATATATAAATAATAATGAAATTAAAACTGAATTTAAATCAATTAAAATCTAATTTTGATAATTATACAGTTAAAATAAAAATCAAGCATCCAGATGCTTAATATGGATCATATATTGGTTTGTTAATGTAGTTACTAATTCTTTGGGATCTTCTGGATCACCGGCAAAATATGCCAAAATAAAAATTTTTCTAAGTTATATAAGTATTAAATAGTGCACAATGAATGTTGGTGATAATAATAAAACAGTGCTCAATATAAGATAATGAAGCTCTGTTATTTTACATTGAGCACTATTTTATTCAACACTCAATGGACATTATTTATTTTTATATATATTTTTCTACTTATAGTAGAACACTTAGATAGACAGAGTAATATTTATTCCAAATCATTGAATATATATATATATATGTATGTGTGTGTATGTGTCTGCATGTGTGTTTAACATTTAAAGTTAATCACTTGGAATAATAAAAATCCATTCTAAAAAAATACTCTTTGTTTATGTTTGGACACAAAACTATGAGCAGATATGGAAAAATTTGAGAGATTCTATAACAGGGGAAATTTGGCTTGAAAAGCATGAAATCAACTTTGCCAAATAGTCAGTTCCTTCCTGGCCAAGTGGTAAGGTGTTCTAGGCTAAAAAGTTACTCACTCTTTCCTAGGGGACTCAGGCTCAATTCTTGACAAAGGGTGCACATTTTTCTTTGAGATTTATTGAACTTTCTAGCTGGTAGGAGAAAATAAATAAATCTACTGTTTAATAAATAAATGGCGTATCTACTCAAATAGGAGTATCTACTAAAAATAATGTTTAAAGTGATACAAATCTGTCAGATTAATAAAATACATTCTCACACACACACACACACACACACACACACATATATATATATATATATATATATATAATAAAAAGGCTTAAACACTAATATTAGTTTTTATTTTTTTATTATATTTTACTAAAATATTAATAAAATATTAATAAAAATACATTCTTTACATACACACACACACACACACACACACATATATATATATATATATATATATATATATATATATAAAAAAAGGCTTAAATACTAATATTAGTGTTTAAGCCTTTTATTATATCCTTACTCTGTCCTGGACATTGAGTTCTACCTGGATTCTATCCTCTTGGAATTTTTATTCAAACTTTATATATGTATGTGTATGCATGTATGTATATATATTTATATATTTTGCATATGTATGTATATTTACCACTAATATTATCTATGTATATATATATATATATATATATATATATATATATATATATATAGAAAGAGAGAGAGAGATATATATAGATACAGATGTGTATCATTAATATGAGTAAAAGTGTATTTTGTGCGAGGGACAGATATAAATCAAAATAGAATTAGGAGTCTATAAATTTTAATATCAATCCTAAATTTTATGATCTGATTGAGCTTCCACTTTCTGTTTTGTTGTACTCTATTGGGTATTACTGAAAATTATATGAAAAAAAAACATCAGAACATTATTATTTTCATGATAGTCAATTGAAACAATCCAAGACACCTTGAAGAAAAGTAACTTTATAATTTTTTAATTCAAATTGAAATAAAATAAAAGCCTCGGCCAGGTTTTCAGATCATATATTTATCTCCTCTTTCTATCCTTTTTTCTTTACCTTGAATTCTTTCTTTCTTTTATTTTTGTGTATCTATTTATATTTTCATATATATATAAATCCATGAACTCCTCTAACTTTGATCATGGTTAAACAGAGAGGAGGAAAAAAAAAAAAAATCCATAGTCTGTCAGCACAAGTAGATTTTTACGTTTATTATTATTATTATTATTATTTTATTAAGGTCTTCTTTATTAGACCAACTAATTTGAAATTGTGTTGATTTGTCCTAAGTAACAGGCCATATCAGTAAATTTGCTGTATCACCCACTGGACAAATTTCTATTTTAGTTTTAGTACTATCCCTTCATTTCTTCCTTCTCTCTCTCTATCTCCCCAACTCTCTCTCTCTACTTCACGTTTTAAAAAGAACTTTATAATCTGTTATTTTTCTTCTATTTTCTCTTCTCTTTTGCTTTCCCTTCCTCCTGTTAGTCTAGTATATCAGACTGGATGAACTGTTTCCATTCATTAAGAACTCTCAGTCTGAATAGATGAATATATAGAAATATTAACAAAATAAATTATAACCGAAATGGATCTTTAAGGTTTCTTCTTGATTCATTTATATATATATATATATGTAAATATATTTACTATATATTTAGAATATATATATATATATATATATATATGTATAAACAATTTAATATATATCTATATAAATACGTTATATACATGTATGTATGTATGTATCTATATATATATATATATACATATATATGGGTGGATCAAATATGATAAGATAAAGAACAAATAAAAAAAAACAACTTGGATTCCAGTGACCAGCTATTAGCTATTATTATTAGGGCAGCTACCCAATCCCTATTGCAGACACTCGCTCAGGCACATTTGTGTTTACTCAACACCCACAGAGCCCACCTGTGGTTTATACTGCAGCTATGCTGAGCACACCTTAGTCACAGTTTCTGGGAAAGAGTGTGTTATCTAGCATGATCAACAATTTGAACAAGGCCAGCATACTCAAGCTCTAAACATAATGACAAATGACTTTGTGCTAGCACAATATATTGACAGCTCTCAAGAGTTCTGTCTATCAGTTTCACTATCAAGGCTTGGGTTAACCCGTGGTATGGTTTTCAGGCACTTTCCAAAAATGTTGCATGCTTGGATTGACCACTCCAGTCCAATAACATCAGGAAGTTTTACTGACAAATTGACCATGGTGAGATTCAAATCTGGGTCTCATGGTCAGAAAATATAACATTTTAATCACCAGGCCATGTGAAATATATTCATTCATGTGACTGTATATATATATATATATATATATATATATATATATATACACAACAGGTAATAAGCACTATTTTTCTTTTAAATGATTCCATACCATTATGCTTGAATGAATGTCTTAAAAATTGCATGTTAATCTTTGTAATGAAATTTAAGAGAAATTTTAAAATTAAAGGCATTTTAAAATGTCAAATAAGTACATCTGTGCATACAAACTATTTCAAGATTTTTTTTTTTTTCGAACTTCATGAGGTAGTACCATTGCAAATTTTAATCAAAAATTAGAATAACCATTAATCCTTGAATATAGTCAGTCCAGTTGATTTGAGTAAATGAATAAAAAATGATTGTTTTGTTTTTCTTTCATTCAAACTTATATATGCATGTGTGTGTGTGTATATATATTTATATACATACATACATACATACATACATGTGTATAGTATAGCTGGCCACTTGTATTCAAGGATACCTATCTACTATATACTAGCCAATCCCTATTGCAGACACTTGCTCAAAGTGCATTTTTATGTTTACTCAACATCCACATAGCCCACCTGTGGTTTATACTGCAACTATGCTGAGCACACCTTAGTCACAGTTTCTGGGAAAGTGTGTTATCTAGCATGATCAACAATTTGAACAAGGCCAGCATACTCAAGCTCATCGAAAACAGCGTTTGATGACTTGTGACTTTGTGACTTTGTGCTAGCACAGCTATTGACAGCTCTCAAGAGTTCTGTCTATCAGTTTCACTCCACAAGGCTTGGATTTTTTTTGTGGTATGGTTTTCAGGCACTTTCCAAAACTGCTGCATGCTGGGATTGACCTCAATCCATTCTGATAACAGTCTCCTTCCTGACAAATTGACCATGGTGAGATTTGAAACCATATCTCATGGTCTGAAAGAGAACATTCTAACCACTCAGGCATACACTAACACAAACACACACACGTATTATATATACACACACACACACACACACACACACATACATTTTATATATATATATTGATAATAAATATATATATATATATATATATATAAACATACACACATCTATCTATCTATATATATATATATATATAAATATAAAATGAACATTGAAGTCAACACCTAGAGGTGACTCAAATGTTTCCTGCTAAATGCAATCATCAGGCCTAATGATTGTTGAGGTTTAGTATGGATTTGACTGTCACATCTGGGTGGATAACTAAAATGTTCATTAAAAATATTATTACATATCTCTATCCTGGATAGTGAGCACTTTAACAGATAAATATTGTATAACTTAAATGTTATATTTTATATATATATATATATATATATATATATATATATATATATATATATATATATATATAAAAGTGAAGATAGAAGTCAACATTTAGAGGCGACAGTCTGTTTTATGCTAGATGCATTCGTCATGCCACGAGTGTTGCTTTATTTTTCTCAGCTATTTATATATACAGGTCAGAGGTGCATTGTGGGTAGTCTATTTTGGTGGTTATTTTACCAAAAGTTGTTTCTTTGTTTATTTATTTGGGTAAAAATTTTTTGCTTGTTTTTATTTATTTTTATTGTTTATTTTTATTTGTTATCTTATATATTTATTTTTTTATTTTTATTTTAATCGGTGTTTTTATTAATGTAGTAAAAATTTGTTTATATCACTTAATAGTTTTGTTTTGGTTTGGGAAGATAATTAAAGCTATTTATTCAATTTTGGGGTTGATTGTTGTAGTTTATTCTAACTATTATTTTGGCAGGAGCAGTTTTTAATTTATTTATTACTTCATGTATTTATTTGGATTGATTATCTTTATTTGTTTTTTTCTAACAGTTACTTTATTGGGATCAGTTTATTAGTTTATTTATTTATTTGGATGAATTTACATTAATTTATTTTACTTGTTTTTTATTATTTATTTATTATACTGTATATTTTTATTTACTCTTTTCGGTTTTCAGTTTTTAAGTAACGGAGTATTTTTTTTTCTTTTATCATTATATAACAGTTATAGCTATTTTTTCGTCCAATTTTTGGTTTGATTTTTATAGTCTAACTAATATTTTGGTCATAATGGTTTGTTAATTTGTTTATTATTTACTTTATTTATTTGGGTTCATTGATTTTGTTTTTTTTATTTATTTATTCTATTTCGTCTATTCTAACAGGTGTGATTTGGTAATTTGTTTGGGTTAATTTATTTTGCTTATTTTATTTTATTTTTTTTTTTGTTTATTTATTTTATTTTATTTTTCAGTTTTCAATTTTTAAGTACCGTAGTAAAATTTTATTTTCATGTATGGATTTTGAGATGAGTTCGGATCTTTTATTTAATAATTTATTTTGGTCTGGGAAGGTAATGATAGCTATTTTTTCTCCAAGCAAAGTTTGCAATATTTTTTGATTGGTTGTTGTAGGCTGATGATCTTTTTCCTTATTTTCCAAGATATTTTTGGTGTGATGTGCGTTTTTTTTTTAATTTCCCAGATATACTTAGAAAGCATTGTGCTGTTCGCATATTTACTATTTGTGAAAGATGTTTTTGTGTATAATTTCTTGTTTCCAGGGTCCTTCAGTTACTCCTATGTATACTTTTATTCTTCATCTTATTTGGTGGCTTGGTATATTACGTTGTTTTGTAAACAATTTCCGTTTAAGGGACATTCGTTCTTTATTCTGCAGTTGAACGTGGGTTTAATTTGTTCGTGTGGTTTGTTGATAATTTTCCTTATGTCTTTGGGTTATCAGAGAAAATACAAAGGATCTACGGTCCATATAACATCAGGACAACCTTCAAATATTTGACGACATTTTTTCAATATCTAAAAAAGTAAGACCCCTCCTCATAGAGGAGAACATGACTAAAAACTGTGTGTACGCTATCCCATGCAGCTGCAGAAAGAAATATAAAGGGGAGACAAAATGTGATTTTAAGGTAAGGCTTCAAGAACAAAGAAAGCTGTAACATGAGGGAAGTGGAAAAATCAGGCGTTATTGACCACATATGGAAAAGAAGGGAGATCACCACCCTCTGTGGGATCAGGTGGAGATCATAGACAAGGCATACCATTGGAAAATTCATAAACTTAAGGAATCAGCACATATGCTAGGCCACAAAAATCTTTTGAGCCAACCAAGCATAGAAATGAATACAATATGGGAACCAGTAATAAGGAGAGCCAGAGAAAAGTGATAACAACAACAAAGTTGCAATATGAGCTCTGGTAAAAAACATGCAATGATAACAGCAAAAATTTCAATATGAGCACTGGTAAAAATGGTTGCTGAGACATTAGATTTATAATACCTAGAAATTCATACGCAGATGTCCTCAAGGATAAAGGTGTTGGTTAGATCCAGTGACAGGGCCCAAAGAGTATGAGTTCCATACCCGGTTAAGGCAGTGGAGAACTTTCAGAGGGAAATTAACAGGAGATAACTGATAACTGACATCCATTAAACATGGCAAGTGGAACTACAACAGTTTGCCCCAGTGAGCGAAATAAAGGGTTCAGTTCGAAATTCCAACCACCTGAAGAAGGCCGGAGCGTAAAATGACTGAAACGTGATAAATATGGTGACAAAGATGAGGACAATAGTCTGAATAATGTAAATAATGTACATAATACCTCATCTCAGAAATATAGACAGATAAGTAGGAAACATATCTTTATCTGACGTGTTTCACTTTATTAAAACTTCATCAGATAGAAATGATAAAAAATGATAAAATGCAAAGAGACACAGATTAATGGTATGTTGTGTTTGGTTATTTCTTATTGCTTAGATACATGTCATGTGTAATGAAGTAACAAATAATATTCAAATATGCGTGACAAACATTCTGGTTGCTAAAGTGTATAAAAGTTAGTGAGACACAGCAAGATGTTTGGAAAAATTTTGTTTGTATTTAATTTTTCATTAAAGCATATCTCTTGCATATTTTGTATATATCTTCATTGTTTCATTTATTTTTATGTATTAGAAAGAGCTATATATATATATATATATATATATATATATATATATAAGGATAAAATTTGCTCTAAAAAATGGAGTTTTTAAAAGTGCTCATATTTATAATATAACAGAGCATAAATAATTTTTTTAAATTGAAAAATTTACTTACTGTAAATTAATATCCGTTTTTTTTATTATTTTCCCTGTAACTACACAATTTTGTGGCCCATGTCCACTCATCAAGGGTTAAAATGTTTTTAAATATATGTATATTCATCCATGCGTTGCACAAAAACATACATGTATGTATATATATAAAGCCACTAGTGAGCCAGAACCTACCTACCAAGATTTCACCTAAATGGATATTCAGGGTAACACTGGCTGTGCTCTATTCAGTGTATTGAGCACTTTTGCATTTTTACTTAATTTACACTGTCAGTGTTTTTTTCTTTTGACTAGGAATTGCGGTGGTGATTGATTATTTTCATTCAACACAGTCTTTTCTTTTTTTACTGAATTTTTTTCCCTGATATCGATTTGTTCAAATATATTTTTATTTACAAATTGTATTATCCAGGTTTTTTTTGCACTGACAGAGTATATTTAAAATTAAAATAATATATATATATATATATATATATATATATATATATATATATATATATATATATATATATGAGTTTATGGGACATTTTTTTGCATGTGCATATTTAAATGTATTTTGATTGTTTTTTTATAATTATTGTTATTGGTTAATTATTAACAGTCTAACTGAACTGAAGGAATGGTTAAAACCGAGTAATACTGACATAGTTAATAATAATAATAATAATAATAATAATTTGAGAGTACTTGCTATTACTCAGTCCTCAATGATGACCATCAAATATCTGTTGTGAACATGCCATTTCAAGAAAAAATAAGTTTTTATATCATAACTACAGTCTGCCCTTTTCTCTCACCCTTGAAATAATAATAATAATGATAATGGTAGAAATCTATGTCTCATCACCACCACTATAACTAAAGCAATTTCTGCTCTTGTCTCTATTTAATTGAATTATAATAATAATGATAAATAGTAAGTATTACCCCCACCCGCATTTTTCTTCTTTTAGAGTAGATGATGATGATGATGGTGGCGGTGATGGTGGTGCTGGTGGTTGCGTTTTTGGTGGTGTTGGTGCTGGTGTTTTTGGTGTTGTTGGTGGTGGTGGCAGTGAGGGGAAGGGTGGTGGTGATTTAAGGAGAAAATATTTTGGTGGGAGGAGGAGAAAGAAATTTATATTAGTAAAAATTTGTTGAATGAAAGGTGGTGGTGAAAAATGATTGGAACGTATTAATCCTCATTCCACTAACTACAATTCTATAATCATCTCTTTTTTCCTTTCCGTTTTTTTTTTTTTTTTTTTTTTTTTTTTAATTAATTATTAATAATAATAAATTTCCTGGTCTACAAATCCCAAAGTTTTGCCCTTTTATTCATCATTCATGTTTTGATAATGGCACAAATGTTTCTCTAGCAAAGACTTCCCATTCACTGGCACGTGGGGCAATGAGGTTTATTCTGAACATTTCTTCCTTTTCTCCCTTCTTTCGTTTCTGCTGAGAGAAAGTTTGGTATTTTACTAAAGAGGAACTGGTCACAAGAAAGTCTGTACCCAAAAGTTTGCTTGTGGAACCTGATAGCTGGAAAATAAAAGTCATTGCTAAAACTGGTAGGCCAATGATTAGCTTTTTCAAATGAACATGATTATATCATTGATATTAATGCTTAAGATGATGATTGAAATAGGCAT
Organism: Acanthosepion pharaonis; assembly: GCA_903632075.3. Lineage (NCBI taxonomy): Eukaryota > Metazoa > Mollusca > Cephalopoda > Sepiida > Sepiidae > Acanthosepion > Acanthosepion pharaonis. The sequence goes on from CAHIKZ030001284.1 coordinate 765,234, forward strand.
GCAAAAAATAAATATAAGAAAATTGATGCTGCTGTTACTGTTGTTAATGATGATGGATGATGGATAACAGATTATAATTCCGGTTATTTCTAATAATTTTAATAATTAGTCAATACTAACAAGATAACAATTAAGAATAATTAACTAACTACAAAATAAAAATCACCATTAACTATTTTAAAATCTGAATTTAATTATAAAAAAATAATAAAAAAAAAAACTTAAAATAATAAAAAATCTAAATATAATAATATAAAATAATTAAAAAAATATTGAAAAAAATTACATTGAATAATAAAAAAAAATAAAAAGTTTATAATAAAAATATGCATATAGTAAAAAATAATAAAAAATCACTAAAAATCAGTATTTAACAATAAACTAACATTTGATAATAAAAATAATAATTAAAATTTCAGGGTTTTAATGAAAATGATATCAAAATATCATTAAGTAAAAAAAAATCAGATCTTAATGGAAGAAAATCGCCTTAATAAAAATAATAAAAAATTATACATATTAATAAAAATTTAAAAAGATAAAAAATATTTAATGATAAAAATTGATTATAAAATCAGTCCTTAATAAAAATATAAATGACACAATAATAAAAAATATAAAAAATCAACACTAAATAAAAGAAATAATAAATTCACTTAACAAAAATAACAAAAATCAAAAGTTGCAACAAAATAATAATAAAACAGTAGTTAATAAAAATCTAAAGAACAGACTAATAAACAATAATGAAAATAAGAAGGAGAATTAATAAATATGAATTACTAATAATTGTTCTGTAAATAATAAAAATAATTGTTTAATAATACAGGGATAATTTATAAATCACTGGATACATGATGGTTTTAATTTGTTTCTAAAAATTATTTTATTATTAAATCAAAAAGAACACGCTTAAATTGTTGGAAGAATGATGGATGTTGCTGTTGTCGATTTCTAAGTTATTCAGCATACTGAACTAAAAGAGTTTTTTTAAGTATAGGAACAGTACTCATTAGCATAATCATTTTGTATCATTATTGCTGTTGTTGTTATTGATAATGATGAATATGATGGTGGTGGTGGGGGTATTGGGTGGTGGTGGTGGTGGTTTGCCACCTGATACAAAATCCTTTATCAATTCACCCAAGACTTTAAGTAAATGCAAGTTTTTCTTGAAAGTTATTGAAAGAGATTTTATAAGTAAGTGAACTATACTCATTAGCACAATCTTTTGTATTTTAGGTAAGCAAGAATGTTCTGGGATTTTCTTAATGTGTGTATTACTATATTTCTTAATAATTCCTAGTACACCCATTATTACTAGAATAATAGTTGTGTTTAAATGTCACATTCTTATATGTGGAGTGTTTATCTAATTCCCTGGTTGAAATGTTTTTATTAGACAGTATAATCATCTCTGTAAGATAACATTAATGTTTCTGCGATGAGGTGTTGTAACAATTTATACTTCTTACGTTCTTTTGACTGTTGACCTCATCTTTATTGTCATATTCACAACATTTCGGCCATTGTACACTCTTGCCTTCTTCAGGTGATATACCATTTATTTAGTCCACTGGAGTAGTGGAAAATAGACTAAATAAAGGTTTCGGTTCAAAATTTCAGCATAAATGTAAATAAATGTAAGTAGTATAAATAGTTACAACACCTTATCAATGTTATCTTACAGAGATGATTATACTGTGTACAAAGGCTGAAATGTTGTGAATATGACAACAAAGATGAGGACAACAGTTCAAACAATGTACAAAGGCTGAAATGTTGATAATATGACAACAAAAGATGAGGACAACAGTTCAAAAAATGTACAAAAAGGCTGAAATGTTGTGAATATGACAACAAAGATGAGGACAACAGTTCAAACAATGTACAAAGGCTGAAATGTTGTGAATATGACAACAAAGATGAGGACAACAGTTCAAACAATGTACAAAGGCTGAAATGTTGTGAATATGACAACAAAGATGAGGACAACAGTTCAAACAATGTAAATAGTGTAAATAACATTGATGTTCTTTGAAGTATTTTATGACAATATCTAGTCTATTCCTTTTTATAGCGCATTTGGTATGAATGGATAAGTCCTAGAGCAACACCATCACCTTCTAAAAGTGGTAGTGTTTTTTTTTCATACCATTTTTGTCTATGTGGTACATTATAATGTTGGCATATCTTCCAGTGTTCAGTGAAGGTATTGTGCTACACTATCATGTCTATATTTAAATTCATTTGGTGCTAGGTTAGAGCAGCCAGACATTAGATGATCAATAGTCTCTTCAATGTGTGTACAGAAACAAGACTTTGGGTCTACTGTACAGAAAAATCACTTTGAATCTATTTCTACTACTGCTACTTCTACTGCAGACATTATTATTATTATTTTTGTTGTTGTTTACCTGATTTTATGTTTGATAAAATCCTTTACAAAGTCTTTTAACTGAGACCTGAAAGAAAAGAACATTTTTGCTTAAAAAGTATTTGAACGCGTTACAATGAGAAAGTTTTTCTATCTATGGAGGCAATGTTCATCATAACAAGTTTTTTTTTTATCTCAGTTAGTAACAGGTTTCTTCAGATTTTCTTAATATGTATATCAGTATTCTATTTCCAAGTACTTATATTTTGAAAGTTTGTTAAATTATTTTGCTGAGATAATGTTATTGTTGTTGATGATGATATCATCATCCTCCTAATCATCATCCTCATTCTCCTCGTCGTCATCATCATCATCATCTATTGTTTTTCTCTTTGGTACAGTCCAGTACCAGGTCATTACCAGAGACCTGGAATAAATTGATGTAGTAAATATGTGCATCATTCTGTTCACAAAAATTATGATGTTAAGTGCTACTTAACATGTACAGTATTTATACTTTCTTTATATTAATAACACTCTTTTGAGTAAAGGAAGATGTTCCATGCAATGATTTTTTTAAAAAAATCTCCTATGAGGGATTTTCCTAATGTTACTCTCTGTACATTTTCTGATAGTACTCAGGACTTAAACTATTATAGGCATAAAATTAGTTTTAAGGAGCTGCCATTTTTTTCAATTTAATTTTCTACATTCTTTTATTTATTAATTTCATAATATTCTTTAACAGATTTTTATCTGACTGCCCCTTCTATGAGAAGGCAATTTTTGGAGCCTTTAATCCCCATAACTGCTACATTAGTTTTTCTCAGTATGAATGGTCAAATGCCAAAGTGACCTCATGACCTCTTACTGGTTCAGGGTGATGTTCATATCTTTTTTTCAACATGTGGTATACTGTAATACTGACATATCTTCCAATGAATATACTGCTCAATTTTATCATGTTGATCTTTGTATTACTTTTGTGTCAAGATTGTATAAGTGGGACATGATGTTTGTATCAGTATTCTTTTTAATTATTCCCAGTGCTCCTATTATTACTAGGATAATCTTTGTGTATACGTATGATATTCATGTAATTTCTATTTCCAAGTCCTTATATTTTGAAAGTTTGTCAAACTCTTTTACTTTGATGTTTTTATCAGATGGAATGGTAATTTCTATGAGATAGCACTGTAGAGTCTACTGGTTTGTATACTGCAACAATTATGTGCAGTCAAGCCTCACAGCACTGTAACATTCTTGCCCTGGTGTTAGTTTTTATGTTTTTTGTTTTGTTTTACATGGAGATGGTTATAATGCTGACATATCTTCCAGTGCAAATATTTCTCTACTTTATCATGACACTATATTTAAATACATTTGGAGCAAGTGTAAAGCATCCAGATATTAAATTGCCAATAATTTCCTCAATGTTTCTACAAAAAACAATATTTTAGATCTGACCTATTCATTAAAATATGTGGCTGGTAGGATCTTGCTATGTTTTTCTCTTAAATGAATCTTGATGTTTCTAGTTTTAACCCTGAACTCTGCAATCACTGATGGGCCAGATTTTGTCTTATGCTCACAATGGGTATCATCCATGTAAGGGTTTTTATTTTTCATGTTAGGTAATTTTTTTTTGTTTGGTGTTTTGGTTTTGGATTTTTTTGTTTGGTGTTTTTTGGCTTCAACTTTTGATAGTTCACCTCCTTATTTTGTCTTGGTTGTAAATCCTCTTTCATTTTGTAATTCAATGTAACTTGTTAAATTCATGTTAGTAAACAAGTTTTAGCAACCAATCATTGGTTAATTCTCTTCCAAGAATTATGGTTTTGGTCATGTTCTACCTGGGTCACTTCTACACCTATGGCTGTCCCAGGCAGGTACAAGTATTGCTAAGGTGTTAATAACCTTAAATTTATTTTTTACATTTAAATCCAGAGTCGTATATACAATGTGTTTGACTCTGATCTGGCATCTCATTTACAGTTGCTCTCTTAGATGTGCCATCGCCTCCCTCTGTCTTTTCTACAAATACTTTCACAGTAACTGCTCCTACAAGCTATTTTTACTAGTTCCCATGAATTTAAACAAGCCACTAGGCCGGCATGTCATTCCCACCCCTTCACTGTCGAAATGGTTAAATGTATCCGTCTCTTCTACTCCAATAGCTTCATGTCTCACACTTCCTGTCTGTGGAATTCCCTATTCAAATGTAATGTCAATCGACATCTTCAGATGCCTTGATCTAATTCCCCTGTCGTTCTCTTCATCCCTTCCTCTCTCACGCCTCTTTACTCTTTCTCCCACTTTCTGTAACCCCTTGTGTGCTAGTAGCACTCCCGCCTTGCTTGGGGTGAAAAGTTTAAAAAAAAAAAAAAAAAAATTCACTCTTATTTCTCTCCTTATGGTGAAGTAATGGATAGTGGCTCAGATTGAGGAATCAGAGAGCTGAGTTCGAATTCCAGTTGAATCCATTACATTCACTTACGTGCTAATACCCTTGGGAAAGGTAAGAATCCTCTTCTCTTTTCAGCTATGGGTAAATAGCAGGACAGATCAGGTTCTATAGCCTTGGATGGCAACTGGTCTACTGCAGAAAGAAATGGCAACCTACAGTGGGAAAAATCTGCCTTGTCAGTCATGTACCAAAAGGTACATGATCGCCCAAATGTGTATCACGTATGGTATATAACTGACTGACTCACCTAAAACATTCTTACACATTTGATTTTTTGTCTTTCATTTATAGCAAGAGTAGTGACATGGTGATGTTTAGTGATGCCCAGGGCCAACTCATTGATTCTAAGATTCTAAGACTCAAGTAGATGTGTGTGCGTAATAGAGTGGGGACTATAGAGGTTTAGTACTGAGAAATGTGAGAAAGAAAGACATTTTAAAATTTGTAAAATCAAATGAAACCCCACCACTTCTGCACCTACAGAGCAAGAGGTATATATACTTCCTGTTTTAATTCATGAATCACTGATTATTTATCAATTTTTACATGTCCAGTTTATAATTTTTCTCTTTTGAATGTTGTGATAACCCATGGCAATACCATAAAATTGTTCTTGATATGAAATATGTAATTGATTATCACTTTTTGAAAATATTTTTGAGTCATTCACATGATTAATGAATCTATCAAATATCTGATAACCATAAGTTGTGATATTTATTTCCTTTGATGGTAGGCATTAATGCAATACAGAATGACAGAGGCAAAAAGAATCTTTTTTTTTATCATTTCACCCCAACCAAGGCAATAAAACCACTAAATCTCCATGAAAAATTCCTCTATTTATATATGGAAATTGTTACATTTGATTTTGCCAATAAGATTGTTGATTATGAAAGTAGTTAACCACTTTTCCACAATGGATTTTAACAAATTAATGAGAAGCAGTAAAATCTTCACTTAGTGTTTTTCTCTTCCAACCATTTCGGAAACATATCAAATACTTTTTCTATAGTCTAGTCAAACAGTGATTAGGTTTCTATTTTTTTTGAATGATAGTTTTCCAGTAATAAGATGGTTGATGAGGAGGAGAAGTGGGAGGAAGAAGAGAAGGAAGAGAATAGGGATTCATACATTTGAATGAAAATCAACCACAATGTTTTTCTGGTTCATCACTGGTAATTAAGTGAAAGTATGCCTCCTCAAATATCCAATGCCTTTCTTTGTATTCTCCCAAACCCCATCCTTGTTAGAGTCTGGAAGTAGGAAAAAGGAAAAGCTTGCATTGTATTAGTAGAATTGATTGTAATGGAAATTATATCTGGCTTACTCTTCCTTCTTCTTCTCCATCATCATCATCATCATCATCATCATCATCATCATCATCATCATCATCATGGTGTGATGATGATGATGATGATGATGATGATGATGATGATGATGATGATGATGATGATGATTTTTGCAGTGTCATTAACAGTAGGGTAGCATAACACTTTTTAAAAAATGTGTTTGTGTATGTCTATGTGTGCGTGTCTGTCAGTCTGTGTATGTCTATGTGTGTGTGTGTGTGTCTGTCTGTGTATGTCTATGTATGTGTGAGTGTGTGTCTGTGCGTGTGAATTTTATTGACAAAAAATTGTAACATGATGAACAAAAGATATACCTGCATTAATTAACTCCAATAATCCTGAATTGGCATTCACAGGTAAGATTTGGGTGTTAAGCAGGATACATGATTAGGTGAATTGATGAATAAATAGTGGAACATATAGTATATAACTAATATTATTAAGATTGTGACAAGCAAGACTTTTTTGAAAAATGGTTTGAAATTTTATTTGCTAATTATTTATTATTGTTCTTCTTCTCAATATGAGTAGATAGATGTGCCTATCATCCAGTTCACACTCCTCCCCTGTCTTTTGAACAGGAGTAGAGGTTTATTTCTTGTTTCCTGTTTAGAATCAGGTTTTTGATTCCTTTTAAAATCTTCCCATTCTCTATCATTCTCAGTAACCCCTTGTGTCTTAATGGCATTATCACTTTTCTTAGGGTGAATTGATTTTATATACACACACACACACACACACACACACATATATATATATATATATATATATATATATATATATATATATAATAATTTACTCATACATAATCAATTTCTATTAGATTATGATGTTTTATGATAGTTTTAAAACTTCAAAGTAATAATAATCTACATAGTACTAGTAGATAAATATAAAATATTTAAGAAAACATTATTTTATTTTATATATATATATATATTATTTATTTAAATTACAGATAAATACTAAAAAACTCATTACTTTGAAAATAATGCTATACCTATAGGTAAATAGAATGATAAAAATAAACTAAATAAACTAAAAATAGTCATGTATAAAATAATAAAATTGCTGAAAATATTTGCAGGTATTTTGCAAAATCTAAATATAATTGAATGAACAAATTGATTTCATTAATTGACAGTGATTTTAAATAAGGTAGTAACACTGTAATTAATACATTGTAAGCCACTAATAATGTAATTTTATTACCACATATAAAATTAGTTTCTATTGGTATTTAAGCACATTTAAAAATATGAACATCTAAATCTTATGTTTTCCAAACAGTTAAGACCATTTCATCTGTTCTAGACTGTTCTAAAATCTATAGCTGAAAAAATTGTAGTGCCAACTAAAACAGTTATTTTTTGTCCTTTTGTACTAACATTATTGTAATTTCATATGTCATATAAAACTGTTTTGAGAACATTACTAAACAGAATTAATAAAATCAAGCTACAAACAGTTCTACATGATAATTATACAATCTATAAGATGAACAGGTATTTAGGTAATGTCTAGAATTTTGAGATGGCTTTTATAATATCCCACATGTAAAATTTGAAAATAAAATAAAGAAAGAAATCAGCTGTTCCTTAAAAACCAGATATACAAGGGACATAAGAAAAGCTATATCTAAAGGGAAAATAAAAAAAGTACATAGGGTGAAGGGCTCACACTAAATTATTCACTCCAGAGGAGTTTCAAGTAACAGACAGAGAAAATCATAGAAACAGCAGACATTATCCTGTCAGACAGATGTGTAAATCAGGCCAGTATAGATTTTAACATGGTGTAGTTTTCTTTGACAGACAATTGGAGGGCATCCCATGTATAAGTATGAAGTCACTTTGTTATATTTGTTGCTAAGCTTGGTATCATTTATGAAACACACACTGCAGGGCTGAATAAGTTACTAAATTAGCTACCAATCCTTATCTCTTTGTCAATTTTTTGTCTATTAAAAAAAAGATCTCTCTGTCTGTCTTTCTCTTTATGGATTGCATACATGAATAAAGCCACAGAACAGACTGAACAGAATGTGCAAACAACAAAAGCAAAATAAAGAAAGAGTTCAATAGTTTGAACAACACTTGGGAAGATAACTACTTTTTTTGTACAATCAACATTTAGAAATGAATTAAGGAAGTAACAATAGGTACTAGGACTTCAATTCTAAGTAATCTACTAAATATTTTCATGGTAATTATTGTGATAAGCTTTCCCCTTTGGTACATTCTTGACATGGCATCTCGGCTTCAGTCACTTTCACATCACTGTAATGTAGCTTCTCTATGCCTTTTCTATAAATACTTTCATGGTAATTGTTCTGATGAGCTTTCGTCTTTGGTACAGTCTTGACATGGCATCTCGGCTTTAGACACTTTCCCATCATCGTAATGTAGCTTCTCTATGCCTTTTCTATAAATGCTTTCATGTAATTGTTCTAATGAGCTTTCCTCTTTGGTACAGTCTTCACCTGGCATCTTGACTTCAGTCACTTTCTTATCACCGTAATGTAGCTTCTCCGTGCCTTTTCTATAAATACTTTCATGGTAATTGCTCTGATGAGTTTTCCTCTTTGGTTCCGTCTTCACCTGGTATCTATATATAATGACTGAAGTAGCTTCTCTATGTTTCTATAAATGCTTTCATGTAATTCTTCTAGGGCACTTAATCTTGCAATCACTTTTACAGACATTAATGTGATTTTCCGTCTTTTCTATAACATCCCACCTAATTGTTTATATCTCTTTGTCTTCACCTGTATCTATATAAAATTACTTGTTTCTATCACATGTAATTGGTCAGTATTTTTCCTCACCCACATCCCAAATGTATTTCACTGCTATCACATTAATTGGTGTGTTGCACAAATCACATACACACACATATTTGCATACATATACTGCTTGTTTTTCTCATTTGCAACAAAGTCATTTAAAACAATGGAACTATTGGTTTCTCTTTGGCCACAGCAAAGAACATTGATTTTCAACATGTAAATATATGTACATGCCTATATAAATGTTAGTCATATTTAGCTTGTTCTATGCATCTCATTATTGTGACTTTTTCTTTCTTGTTCTATTTTGACCATATGGCCAATATCTTTGATACTGTCTATATTTCTGAGATGAGGTATTATGTACATTATTTACATTATTCGGACTATTGTCCTCATCTTTGTCGCCATATTTATTACAACGTTTTGGCCGTTGTACGCTGCAGCCTTCTTCAGGTGGTTGGAATGTTGAAAGGACACATGGCACAGTGGATAAAGGCCTTAGTTAGATCCAGTCACAGGACCCAAAGAGTGTGAGTTCAATACCCGGTTAAGGCAATGGAGAACTTTCAGAGGGAAATTAACAAGAGATAACTGATAACTGACATCCATTAAAACATGGCACGTGGAACTAGAACAGTCTACCCCAGTGAGCGAAATAAAGGGTTCAGTTCGACATTCCAACCACCTGAAGAAGGCCAGAGTGTACAACGGCTGAAAAGTTGTAATAAATATGGCAACAAAGATGAAGACAATAGTCTGAATAATGTAAATAATCTTTGATACTGTCCTCTCTCCATTTTATGTATTATGTTTGTGTTGACTTTGGGACATAAAGTTTGGAGCTTGTGAGTTTTCTTAATCAATAAATCAATTGATTTGTGTTTCTCTTTAATTCAAATGAGTAATGGTCATTTATTGTGGTTACCCAGATGTTTATACCTTTCACAAGGCCTCTGCCATTTAGTTTAGTTCTGAGTATTTTTGTTATCTTTCTTTCTTATTTCTTCTTTCATCTCTTCCTGATCCACCGACTTGCATTCAACTACACTAAAAGTATTTCGTCTTATTAGTATCATTACAGTTATTAAGTTGTTAATTTCACTTTATTTTTTTTGAAGTCCCAAGTCTTCATGACAGTGGTTTCAGGCCTACTAGCCTTGTTTAACTACAGTTCACACCAGACTCTGCATTCTCTCCTGGAAACTATAACTAAAGTCTGCTTAGTATAATTTTTTTTAAAATTGCTTCGCCCTAAGCAAGACAATAAAACCACTAAAATGCAAGGGGTTACTCAGTGTAAGAGAATATGGGGAAAATAAAAAAAAAATACTATTAAGAAGTGAGAAGAGTAAAAGAACAGGAATTAAGAAGACAAGATCACAATTGGCATTGCATTTAAATTTTTGAATATCAAAGTTTAGTGAGAAGCAAGAGGCTGGAAGAAAGTTATAAAAGAGAGAAGTGTGATAGGAGAAACTTTTGGCATAGAACTTATAGTTACATCTAGCGGCCATTTCAACTGTAAAATGATGAGACTTTGTCACCAATCTAGTACTGTACCTAAATTCATGAAGTCCAGGTACCATCAGAACAATTAATATGAAAGTATTTATAGAAAAAACACAGGGAAGCTATCTTACAGTGGTAAGAAAGTGAATGAAGTTGAGATGCAAGGTCAGTTACAGTATAAACCAGAGGTTGGCTCTGTCAGTGTTGATGAAGCACAAATGTCCCTGAGCAAGCATCTGCAACAGGGATTAAACCCAAGCAGACAAGTGTAATCAGAAACAAACAGACAGCCATTTTATTTTTATTTAGCTGGAAATACATCCATTAGTTTGTTCCATTATTATTATTATTATTATTATTATTATTATTATTATTATTATTATTATTATTCCTTTGATTTTTTGTTATATTCCTTCCAGATCCCAACCAGAGACCTATGGTCAGAAATGGCTTCATGACATTTTCCACTGATCCTTTTTGTAAAAAAAAACAAAAAGGGCATCAATAATTTCAGTTGAGAGGACATCAATAATTCCAGTTGTAGTTGGAGCCCTCGAATTGATTGGAAAAGGTTCCAAAAGACTTATTGAAGGGATCTCTGTTAGCCGATGCCTTAAAGAAATACAAAAAAATTGTACTCACAAGTACAGCTAGCACATTACAAAGAGCTATAGCTATGTAAAATGCATATGATTTTGTTTTTTTGGGGGGTTTATTTTTTACAAAAATTGATCAGTAGAAAATTCTATGAGGCCATTTCTAGACTTAGGTCTTTGGATGATACCCAGATAGAAAACTGTATCCAACAGAAACCATAGGAAATAATAATAATAATGATGATGATGATATTTTGCTTTCTGTTTAGTACAGAGGGTCATGGCTATATGAGGGTCATTGATTGAGACTCAAAGTAAGGGAAAATAGTAAATATTTACATTGTGTTTGCACAAATTTTCATGTTTTTCTTTTTATTATAATTTATTTATAGTTTTATAAAAACTCTAAATTTTATACTACTGGTAATTTTTTTCATGTTTTTTTTTTACTCATTTCATCTCAGACAAGGTGATAATGCCACTAAAATGCAAGGGGTTACTAAGAGTGAAAGAAAATGAGAAGACTTTAATGAGGAGAAATAAAGAAGGAAAAATAAAGGAACAGGACTGAGAAAGACAGAAAATGGCAAATGACATTGCATTTAAACTTTTGAAGAGTGTAGTTGGCAGGGAAGCAAGAAATCAGAAAGGAGTTCAACAGGAGAGAAGTGTGAGAAAATAAACAATTAGAATAGAACATATGGCTACATCTAGATAGTTCAACAATAAAACAGTGAGATTTAGTTGTTAATATAGTAATACACTTAATATCATACAGGTGAGACTCCAAGGAGGAAAGCTCATCAGAACAATTATTATCAAAATATTTATAGAAAAGACAGACAGAAGACCGATTTAAAAGATATCTCAAAAGAAACAGCATTTTTTGCAAGCAGCACATAATCACAATACTATTTTTTAAATTGATTTCTTGGAGACCTCATATAATTCACTTTATTTTTAAATCAGATTTTTTAGCTTTTATTTCCTCCATATATTTATAATATTATAGGAAATAAACTCAAACAAGACAACACAGTTTCACTTGCAAAAGGGTGAGCACAACTGCACACAAAGGTTGTTCAAGAAAAAGAAATACAGCAAACATTTCACAGTCATATCATCAATGCTAATTTTGTCTATCCATTTTTTACAGTTTGTACCGTCTTTTCTGCTAATCCATTGGATTGTGGATGCTATGGAGGTATGGTTTGTATCCAATTTTATTCAACCATTGGCATAGTTCCTTGTCACAGATCTCTGGGGCATTGTCAGATACTAGTGTTTTAGGAATTCCATTTGTTATTTTTTTATACCGAACAATATAATGTTCACTTCATATCCTTAGTTAATTTGTCTATTGACAAAATATCAGTTTTGACCCAGTGTAAGAAAGTATCCTTGAATTTTTCCTCCTCTTTCTCACTTTCAAAAGTAATAAAACTCAATCTTGATAAAACATCTGCATGCAAAATTGTATTTCATATATTCAATATTGAAATCGAATACTATTGACATTAAGGTTCATCTTACAATTCTAGATGTCCCTTAGTAAGTTCCTTCCCAGGATTAAATATGAATTCTATAGGTCTATGGTCAGACCTTAGTAGGGATTTCTTTCCAATCAGAAACTGATGAGCTGTATTTGCCATTCATATTATGGTCAATACTTCTTTCTCCAATAGTTTAGTAGTTCCATTCAGCTTTTGACAATTTTCTTGAAAGATCCATAATAGGATAACCATCCTGAACTAATATTCCTGAAATTGAATGTTCACTTGCATCGATTGTTACTACTAATTCCTTTCTAGGTCAAATATTTTCACTACTGGTTTCTTTGCCAGAACAGCATTTGACTTTTCAAATTTTGTTGTTCTTTTGTCCATATAAATTCCACATTCTTTTATCTTAAAGCAGCAAAAGGTTCTGTCAGTACCATTCTACATATCCTCTGTAGAAATTTACAATTCCTAAGAAATGTTATCTTGAATTTTATGATTAGATGAAGTATTGTCAACCATTATTAATTTTTGGTTAGTATTCCTGTCATCTATTGTTTTTGGTCATTTTCTGAAATTGATCACTTCCTCAAAATTTCAATATCCCTCATTGCTTTCTAGTATTATGTTATATTCTGCAATAGGCAAATCTGTCATGTGATAAAGAGTTACATCAATTCTAAATTATTAATGCTTAAAAGTTTTATATTAGTATTTGTTAAAATATTTATGTAAGTTTTTCTGATTTTTCTAACTCTATGACTCACTTCACTTGTAAAAGTTTTGTATCTTACATTTTTTATCCAATAAATTCTTATAATTAAAGAAACATTTAACATATCATCAAGCCATGTTTATTTTTTCCTTCTTTTTCTAACTTGTGAAACTATTTCTGAAGTAAATTGTTTTTACTACACCTGTGTCAGCCCATAATGCAAAAGGAAAAGTTTTTCACTGCATACAGGTGTTGATATATCAGTAAACGATATTTGCATTTGTATATTTGTATTCACACCACAAAAATACCTGCATTTCCACTTACCTAGCCACTATCAGAGAGGTGGAAGATAAAGTAAGCCAGCCTGCAGACTAACTGTATTGTAGAGTTATTTTTGTAATTGGTACACACAGCATATCTTGTCTAAAAAGCACACTACACAAGACCCCATTTACCAACAACTAGTAACCATGTTACTAATGACAACATTCTATAACAGTTTCTCTACTTGAAACAATAAAAAAACAACAATGGCAATAATAATAATAATGCTGTCTGATAAAAACATTTCTGTAAAGAATTTGATAAACTCTTTAAATATAAGGAACTAGAAATAGAAAATACAAGAATTTGGTGTATTTAAACAAAAACATTTTTCTAATAGTTGAAGGAATTCTGAGAAGGATGAAGAAGAATACTGATAAACAGAATTATAAAATCACAAGAAACATTTATACCAACAGCTTCTTCTCTTGTAATTATCACTTATGGAACATTTCGTCCGGCTTCTTGTTTTCCAGTCAACTTTGATCTTCAAAAATTTAAATGCACTGCCAATCATTATTTTCTGTCTTCTTAATTCCTGTTCTTTTATTGTTCTCTCTTCCAAAATTTGCCATCTTCTTTCAGACTCAGTAATCAGTTGCATCTTTATCACCTTACTTGGGGTGAAATGATAAAAAGAACTATAAATACTTATGTCATTCAAAAAAAAAAACTCCATCATCATCAGTATATTGGTTCAAGAAGGAAAGCAGGATTGTTATCTTCTATTGGTAGATTTGTTTGGGATGTGGTATAGAATGCTTAAATGACCAGTGTCCATCTCTTCACATCTATTCTTGTTAGTGTGCAGGGCATAGCATAGGCAAAGATTGAATAGAGTGGTGCTCTCATTTCCTCCTTTTCAATAACTTGCTAATAAACATCTTAATTTATGTTTTGTTTCACAAGTGAAAGACTTTGTAAATGATTGTATAAAGTCAAAAGTGTAAAAAACAACAACAGGTGTTTGTGAACAACAACAATAATGGTACAAAATGATTATGCACTGCTCCCATACTTAGAAAACTCTTTTAACCCAATATGCTGAATACCTTCCTCAGAAAATCTTTAATTTACATTTGCTCACAGGTGAAAGATTTGGTAAATAATAGTATACTAAATGGTAGATCAAAAGAAATCAACAACAACCATCATCATCCCAACAGTTTAAGCTTCTTCCTCTTTACATTTACTTAAGATCTCAGGTGAATTGATAAAGGATTTGTGTATCAAGCAACAAATTTATCATCATCATAATCATCATCATGTGTTTACTACTACTACTACTACTACTACTAAAATAATAATAATAATAATAATAATACAAAGGATTATACAACAACAATAACAAAAAACAAAAACATAGCTAACCATGTGTTCAGCAAGTAACAAAAATAGAACTAGTATTTGTTGCGTGTTAATCTGATAGGCACATGCTGATCAACTAGACCTGACTTTAGTTGAACATGTTGGGAAATATACAAAAATAAAAAAAAAATAAAATAACAAAACAAAACAAAAAATAACATAACCAAGTGAACTACAAATTGCTACCCAGCTATGCACCTTGTACCCACCCACCCACATTAATACAAAGCAGTAGTTGGTAATGTCAGTATCTTTGGGGAGAATATTATTCCTTGTATTTGTTTTTGACTTACTCAATGTTCCATTACTTATATTACTTGTACTAGTACTATTACTTATATTACTTGTACTAGTACTATTACTTATATTACTTGTACTATTCTAAGGTGGTTCTGGAAGTAAGATAAGTTTTATGATGATAGCATTTTTTCTTTTTTTTTCTTTATATCAGATGCTTAATTGTGCCTTTAAAGATGAGCTTAGAATGGAATTTTTCTTAGATTGCAAAACCAGAAGTGCCAATAAGGCAGATATAATGATATATACATATACACTATAGATATATATACGCCTAACAAATATATGTATATATACATTCACACACACACACACACATATATATATATATATATATAAAGCAGTACACTGTGAGTGCTGGTGGTAATAAACAGTACTTGATGTATAGTAACAAAGCTAAAATTTACCCTCCTAATAAAAATACATTTTGTTTCTTAACAGCATGATGTAATTGTCAGCTGGCAATTAAAAAATGGCCATTGTAAAATATTGATATATATACCATATTGTTATAACAATGAACCAGTCCATTTATTTATGTGGAAAAATTATATATATAGTTGTAAAAAATAGATTATATGTGTATAAAAAAAACTAATACACTAACATACATCCAAATAGAAACATAAATATATATCTGTATCACAAATGTAGTCAAGTATATCAACACATTCATATCCAAGTTCAAAATATTTAAAAATTGTATACATACATATATGATGATGCTAATAATGGACTCTCCTGTCAATTTCAACATATGAAGATCCAAGAACCTCATTCAGTTTTTATGTTTGTGTCATATGTGAAACCTCAGTGACCTGCTAGTGACCTGCATACAAGCCCACGTATTGTGCAACAGCGAAGAACTCAGGATATAGCAACAGGAATATTTTCTGACACATTTCACTAATGTCTTTTGTCTCTTAGCTGATCAATATGACTGATTTCGAAATTTCTGACACAGCTCTGGTACAAATATCTCCAGTTATTTCTATCCAGGACAACTTGCTCAAAGTTAGTATCAGGTGCATTAACAGCTGATAGGTTACTCATTAGCTTATCTCCATACCTGAGCCTTGGCTGTCCAAAAGTTCTTTATCCACTGTCAAGCTGGATATACATGAAGACCTTAGGGATTCTGTCATTACACATTTTGCAACAACACACACACATATACACACACACACACACACACACACACACACACACACACACACACACACACACACACACACACACACATGTGCATGTGTGTGTGCATGTAAAAAGAATTATGAGACAAAGTGGAAAATTTTAATTATGATCCATTTTCTCTCTCTCACACACACACACACATGCACATATATAGAAAGAAACAAATCTTTTATTAAAGATTTTCCACTTTGTCTCATTATTCTCTCACACATAAATACACACACACACACACACACACATATATATATATACTATGTATTGCACTGGCCTTAGCAATCATCATAGGTGTCCCCCACGGTTCACTTTTTTGGCCCAATACACCCTTTTCACCATAAGTCAGAATGTCATCCACTTCCAAGATTGTCAGACTCAAAAGCCACATTCTAAATAATGAACAACCCAGATGTCCCCCAAGGTTCATTTCATAGTTCAACACCCTCTTCCTGCTTTATATAAATGGTCTGCCTAAGAGCATATTCTGATCATTTGTGAATATCTATGCTGATGTAATAATTATCTCATTTCATCCCAGTATATATATATATATATATATATATATAGTTCTTTTTTATCCTTGATCATTTAAAAAACAGGTTGTTTTAGATGTGTGTATTTGTGCATATATTGATTAATTTGTTTTTTATGGCTCTGTGTGATATTCAAAGCCAAAACATATTTCAGATTCTAGGCAGTCACTTACAGTATCCAGTGTCTCCAAGTAGGTTCCCCATCCAAGTACTGCCTGCTTAACTTAAGATGTACATATATACGGGGAAATTGTGGTTTCTATTTTATATTTTTAATTTTGCACCTGCATGTTGTTTGTTTTTGATTTTGTTAACTGCACAGTATAGCAGGGTCAATTGGGCACTGTCTGGGAGAAAAAGAGAGTACCATGATGCAATTCACTTTGCCATAAATTTCAAAGCAACATGATGTACTACTTGGCATTAGCACTGGAAGATCCAATACAAACATTTCAGAGTGTTTGGGTGTCAATCTGAGGACAGTGCAGAGTATTCAAAAAGAGCTGGAGATGTCTAATGGTGATTATGAAGGTACAGCATCTCGGAAAACACAGTCTGATCATTCTAATAAGAAAAGTACACACTAATTTGGTGGTGAGGGCCTCAGACGCAACACAGAGGCCTATATCAGGTGCCTTGGTCTATAGAATGGCTTCTGGAGAACCCTATGTCTGGCAACAGGATTCACTATGCCACACAAGCAGGAGAACTCAGTCATGGCTATCAGACAATTTCTGTAACTGCATCACCCTTTACATCTGACCACCTTGATTATTATGTGTGGTGCACAGTTCAGCAAGATACCAACAAAACTCCTTGCAATACCAAAGATGAACTGAAGGCAAGGATTATGGCAGCATTCACCAACTTAAACAAGGAGACCAAAGTCATTTGGAGGCCATGGTTGAAGCCAATGGTAATTTTATTGTATAAATTTACTCTTTCATATTTCAAGATATTTTTGTGTAATTTTGGTAAATATATCTGTTAAAATGAAATGTCAGTGTTTTCATTCTTGCATAATTTAGATGACAATTTATCCATCGCATCCTGTAGATAAAAACAATTATCTTACTCAAATTTAACATTTAATTAGAAAAAACTCACTAACTCCCATTTCAGTTACAAGAATAACACAAGAAATAATATACATATATCATGACATCACAATATGAGTCTCATAGTCCATTAGGATCATAGGAGCACTATATGTACTGCAGCTATAACAGCAGTAGTTGTGTCTAGGGCAAGATAACCTATTGCTCTTCAACTGACTTGGAAATCAGTTTTCCTTTTCCTAGGCTGGTTACCTGTTCAAGCCCAACCTGTTCTGTTATTTAACCAATATTTAACTTGTGCAAAATTGAAACATAACAAACTCATCGAGAATTTGAACTTGCTTGCTGATTTTTCATTTCAAGCCCCTAACCATTGCACTACCTGCATATCCTCATATATATAAACACAATATATTCTCCTGTAAGAATGTAGATGAAACAGAGTTTTCAAATCAGTTAAAAAATAATAGTACAAGCTCTTGGGTTTTTCAGAAAATCATTTCTAAAATTAATTGAGTATAGTTAGTCTAAGAAAACATTGAACAACTCTCATGTCCAAGTGAATCTGATGACACAATTTCTCTTGATAATATCTAAACTATTTTGGATCAGAGAATAAAGAAATAATAAAAATCCTTTCCAAAACAAATGATCAGATATCCCAGGGAAGAATATAGTAATGCTATAAAATTAAATATCTGAATTAAGAAAACTTTAATGCTTGCTACTGGAAATATACCAAATTTTAGTATGTTTCATAAAATATTATTTAATTGATTAGAATATTAAATTAAATAAAAATGGCAGTTTACTTTTGTCATTTTTTACACACACACACATGCATGCATGCACGCATGCATGCATGCACACACACACACACACACACACACACACACACACACACACACGCAAAAGTTCCTTAAAGGATCAAAATAAAAATGTTTATTATGATTCGACTTTTTTTTATAGTTGGTTTATTCATTTCCTCTGGGAACTCTCAATTAATGATAATAAGTTAATTAGCATTATCTCCTCACTGCTTGAGGTTGTATTTGTTTTTCATTCAGTAAAATGGAATTTTCTTTTACCAAATTGCAAATGGCTACTATCAAAATAAAATGGCTTCCATGATATGGCTGTTCCTCTATTAAGTGGCAACTATTCCTTTTCTGTGTCTGTGTGTATGTACATGTATTTCTACATACATGCAACAAATTACTTTAAAAATCTAAATAAAATAGTTATATACAGAATCAAAGAATATTATCTATCTGTTTATCTATAATACATATATAAATATGTATATTGCCTGGTAATCACAGTTCTACTGTGAAACTTAATAGAAATCTAAAGTCATTTTTGTTTTATTACTGATTTTTCACACATACATGCAAATACATGCACACATACACTGGCATAAAGAGACAATGCTATATGTTGACTGTCAGTTTCCTGCTTCAGTTTGATCTTCGGACCATGTCTGAAAGTGATTGTTCTTTGGATTTTATCAAGGAACTCAAGGTAAATAGCAGGGGCACAAGACCATATGTGGCAGCAATAATCTAAGCATGGGCAAATGGTAAACTTATAGACATTCTGAGAAAAACTGTCTTGTACAATATATATGTGTGTGTGTGTGTGTGTGTCTGTGGTAAGGAAATTTGAAGGATAAAATGCCAACAAATGATACCAAAATATTGTCAATAAAATTGATATTTATTTCATATAAACCTTTTGACTTAACCGAAGCACAAATAGATAAATTTTAAAGACGGAATTTTCGAACACACCTGTGATCTTTTTCAATAATGCAAGGAACAAACAAAGAAGTGGGACTTACTCTTTTCAGGAATATTGTTGGTTGGAGGTCTCCCTGTGGAAGTTGTTTGAATTTATTTTGAAAATAAATTTCAATACCGATCTATGTCTCACCTCTCAGCTATTGAACGAAGATGCTAAAAGCACGCATCCAATGTCGTGTCATCTGCATTATGATGTAGTATACTGAAGTGAATTGCGACTTGGAAATTATTGTTAATGTCCCCAACAATTTACTTATGAGTTGCTGAATTGAAGTCAGAATTCTGTACTTGCTTCTCCCATATAGTTACCTTCTGGACATTTTCATCAGAAAAGCAAATATATTAGATTTGAACTATCACAATTTAAAGTCAATGGTTTTAATTGGTTTTAATATTACATACAGGTGGAGTGATGATATATCTACAGACTTGGCATTAGTGGGTTTATTTCAGGTCATATTCACTTGGTGAGGTGGTGAAAGAAGTGTACTGGATGTGGTTAAGAATATGTATAAGTTAGAGGTCTAGCATCTAGAGAGAAGTCAGTTTTCATTGAATATTTTTCTAATTATCTGGTTAAGTTTTAAGTACTGAAAATCTTTTGATAACATATGGAAAAGCTTGTGAATGTTGTTATTAAAATAAAAAAGCCCATAGAAATACTGGAATTATTTTGTTACATAGGTTAGGAGAGTATTCCTATTTTTACTGGAAGCCTTAGTAATTGATTTTTTGATAGTTTTAAGTCAGTAATTCCTGTTAAGAAAGAGATTGAATAATTGTCCTATATGTACTTCATAATGCCTATTCTGTGAATAGATATGTTTTATGCATAGACATTAGCTGTAGATAATTGATTCTTTTAGGTTGGTGGGGTGACAGCTATTGAAATTCAGGTAGCAATGACTATCCATGAGTTTGGTGTATGTATATTGTAGATGAGGTTATTGTTCAGATGTATCATTACATCCAGAAATGGAATAGATGTGGTGAAATTGTTGAAGTGTTTTTTAAAGTCTCTGAGACTAATCTCTGGATGTATCAATATAGAAGATATCATCTATTTATTTGTGGTAATGTAGAGATGCTAGATGGGAATTATTCAACATATCTTGTTCCAGGGCATCCATGAATATGACTGCATAGTTGGGAGCCATTTTTGTTCCCATAGCTGTACCTCAGACTTGAAGAAAATGGTGCCCATTGAATTTGAAAATTGCTGTGTGTAAGTATAAATTATAAAACATTGGTGATCTCTGTTGTATTCCTGAAAGCTTCTGTTACATAAAAAATTCTTGCAGTATTCTCTCCTCATGTGGGATGTTAGAATAAAGGGATCTCATATCAATGGTCACTAGGAGTGAATCATTTGGTAATCTATTTATATTTTTCAGTATTCTTAAGGAATGGGTGATGTCTTCGATATAGCTCAGAATTGTGGGTAGCAGAGATTTGAGAATTTAGCCAATGTAGCCTGAAATGTGTTGTGTCAGGGTACTGATTCACAAAACTATCAGTTGGCTGGGTGGGTTGGAACTTGAGAGATTCTATCAAATCTCACAAGTTGTATGGGTTTCTATTAATGTTCTCTATTGAGAGGTTGGTATTTGTGTCTGTGATTACTTTTGGAAGCTTATGTAGTTTAGAGATAGTGTAGAATGTACCTGGTTTTGTTTCTTTAGGACTAAAGCTCTAACTACTTTGCTCTAAATGGCTAATCAGAATGTTGAGTTCTAATGTGAGTTGTTTAGTGAGATCATGTGTGAGCTTTTCATAAAAATTTTTATCTTTGTACTGATTTTCTGCTTCTACAACACACACACACACACACACACACACACACACATATATATATATATATATATATATATATATATTGATGGATGTTTCATTAAATAATATAGACAAGTTTTGTCTATTTATTTTATATAAATTCTTTTCAAATCGTCTGATAAGCTTAATAACCTTATCATTAAAAGACAAAGAAAATCACCATATTGATACATATTTTTTAATCCTATCTAAGCTTTCGGCTTACATAAGCCATTATCAAAGATGACAATTACATTACAATATATTAAACAATACACGGACAAAACAATAATGACAGTCTGTTTTTGTTTACATGGAAGAGTTCAAGCAATGACAAACTCATGCATACAAGACACTGGAATCAAAAATTGCACCACAGCTCACATTTAAATTTAAATATATATATATATATATATATATATATATTACAGCAAAAAACAAACATTACCTCAACATAGAGATAGTCTATTTCAAACTGTTCTATGTGCAGCCATATATATACATATATATATTTTATATATATATATATATATATATATATATATTATATTTTTATTATAATAGATTACAATAAAA
>CAHIKZ030001284.1:792500-832500 GCA_903632075.3 Acanthosepion pharaonis
TTCTCTCAATTTACATAATGCTGGGTTGGCACTTGTCGCCTTGCATATCTGTGCCAATTTTTTTGTTGAGAATTGCACAAAGTTGACCTTTATGTCCAGCTCTATAGCTTCCTTTACTCTCTTGTTTGGGAACCATGACAGTCTATCTGTGAGAGTCATGTGCTTCTCTGATCAATACATTATGATTATATCATATTCTTGCAGGTGAAGCAGCATTCATTGAAGACAGGGAGGTGCTGCATTGAGATTTTTTAGGGATATCATCTCCAGGGGCTTGTGATCACTTTCAATAAGTGGGAGGCCATATATGTATATTCAGAATTTCTCATGTCCGAAAACCACTCTTAATAACTCCTGTTCTATGCTGGCATAGTGCTGCTCTGCTTCTGTGAGATTTTTGGATGCAAGCACTATAGGTGCTTGTATGAGCACAGCTCCAAGGCCTTTGCATGAAGCATCAACCAGAATCAGTGATGTCTTTAGCAATTCTCAGGGGTGTTATGAGGTCAGATAGATGAAGGATAAATGGTGCCATATATGTGATAATTTTCAGCACTCTTTGAAATTCTGCTACATCATTAGGACTGAGTAGCAATTTTATTTCATCCACCTTATGGGTATCTGGGTGGAGCCCATTTTTACTAAACACAGCTCCAAAGAAGTGTATTTCCTTCTAGTCCACAGCACACTTAGCAATGTTGAAACATAGACCCTTTGGGTCTGACAACCTTCATGAGGTTGTGGAGGTTTTGATTAGGCTTCTCCTTGGTTTGTCCATACATTATCTATTAGCCCAAATGTCCCTGAACTTTGCTCCATGAACATGCCCATTTTTTGTTGGGAGACATCCTGTGACATTACTAGGCTGAATGGCATTCTCCTGAAGGAGTACCAGTTGAAGGGGGAATTAAATGGAGTTAATGGTTGTGAGTCGGCATCCAACTTCACAGACCAGTAGCCATTCTTGTCATCCATTTTTGTGAAGTACTTAGCATTTACTAGTTTATGGGAGACATCCTTCAGAGTAGGGATTTTGTAGTGGCATTGCTTGATGGCCTTATTCAGGTTCTTTGTGTCTAGGCATATCCTGAGTTTTCTAACATAATGCTGTTGACCCAGTCAGTAGGTTCATCTATCTTTCTAGTAATTCTTTGGGTTACCATATCTTCTAGTTCTGCTTTGATTTTGTCCTTAAGGTGGATGTGACATTTTCTGGGCGCATGAATAATTGGGTTATTGTCTGTTTTCAATACAATGTGGTATTCTCCAGCAAATTCACCAACTTTCTCAAAACAATCAGGATATATTTCCATGAGGTCTTCTGTGGGGTTAATTAGGCATTTTATTTGCTGAATGGCACAATGTAAGGGTAATAGCTTCAACTCTCTGAGAAAAGGAAATCCCAATATGGCTGGGCCTTCTGAGGTAACTATATAGAATTTGATACTTCTCCATTCATGGTTGTATGCACATTTTATATTCACAAACCTATGTTGCACCATTGTATGCAGTAAGTATAGCTGTTTCCTAATGCATGGAGTCAGGAAGTAGCAATCCATCTGGGTTGATTTTTTCAGGGAACACTTTCGGAAAAATATGCAAGGGGAGTGTGTTTTCTTCCGCTCTAGTGTCAACTTTTACCTTTAGCTTCTGGATCCCTGGTCTGTTGAGGAATGTTATGTTTAAACTTGCAAAAGCTTCAGTTCAGGTGTCTGTCCTATTCTGTTGTTTAATCGAGAGTAAAGATATTTGATCAAAATGTTTATCTAGCTTATCACTTGGGCTCTGGTTTAGCACATCTATGCAATTGCTATGAGTCCAGTTGGTTTCTGATCATGACTCTCAATGTCTTCTTGTTACTGGGCACCTTAGCATCATGTGTGTTCTAGGTTGCACATTCTACATGTTCCCTTTTAATTTATTTATGTATGCTTTAGCCTAGTGGTTCTTTTGTCCACATTCTGAGCACACTGTACACCATGCTGGGCAACCTTGTCTGGTGTGGGGGTATGTCTCTCCACATTGTGTACATTTGGTATCACTTGGAGTGCATTTGATAGCATCAGTACCTTTTCCTTCATGGTCCTGTATCTCAGCTAGCTGGCTCATGTAGTGTATTGAAGCTTCTTATACTCTGCATATGTCCAGAGCATTCTGTCTGGTCTTTTGGGAGGAGTTGTTTTTGTAGCTCATGATGTTTTGTCCCAACAATAATCTGTTCAATTAGTGGCTCCTCCATTTCTTTTTCATCTCGAAATTTACATTTCTTTGCTTGAAAACAGCACCTTGCTAGAATGTTGTCAATATTCTCAGAATCCTCCTGAATGTATTTCTCTAAGCAAAAAGGAGTGAATTTGAAGTTTATTCAGAGCTCTAATTGTTCTGGAAATTACCACAGCCAGATTCTGTTTGTCAGCCTAATTCTCAAGCTTCCACGAATTAAAACATCAAAGGCCTTCTTAACCCAACAATAACAATATGTGGTCAACCTGTATTTTCTCAGGTATATTCTGTATGGAGATATACAGGTCACAGCACTGCTTGAAAAAATGGAACAATTCGACCACATCCTCAGTTGTTGTCCTTGATAATGACCAGTTTGATCATTCATCTGGACATTTTGAATTTTTTATATATTTCTTTTTTGATTAATTCTTTGGTTTTTTGAATGATAGATTGGTTTGCCCGAAATAATACAATGACATATAACAATAATATCATACTCTCAGTTTGTCAGGTGAGGATCTCTTTCTATGAATGATTTTTATCATAAATAACAATCCTCAGTTTTTATTTTCCAGCATGTGGATTGACTATTTCTTTTTTTTTTTTTTTTTTATAGCCTTCTTTTAAGCACTGTTTTCATTCTGGTCTCACTCCTGCTCTTGTTTGTTGGGCTGTGTGTTGTTTTTGGATTTTTTTTACTATTCCCACCATGTAAACAGATTGACAGAACATGAAGACAGACGTATGAGGCTAGCCAGCCATATTTGAACTGGCCACTTTAGAGACGTGTTCTACTAGGGAGACAATTCCAATGCATGACAAAAACCAAGGCCAACATGTACTACCCCAAACTCACAACCAGTGGGCCCAAGCCTGATTGGGGGCCCTGGGTAGTGCTTTTTGATACTTGCTATCTTATAAACATTTGCTTTTTTTCTATATATGTTACAAATTAAACTAGACACAACTGACTTAAAGGATGAAAAATTTTCATGGATTTAGACATTAATCTGGTGTCTTTCTTTTTTTCTTCCAAATCTGTGAATTTTATATTTTTTTTGCAACAGGTTAAATGCAATATTAGTCTTCTGTACCTCGCCAGCCATTTGCCTTAAGATTTCTTAGATACAATATTTACTTTTGAATTAGGATGTAGTAATGTAAAATCTTCTTTTTTTTTTAGATTAAGGAAAGTCTTTAGTAAAAATGTCTGCAGACAAGTGAAAGAGCAATAAACAGAAAGTTTACAATGATAATATACCCAGCCACACAATTAGTGCCTTAAATTTCAGAAATGCGCCAGCTTTTCCCTATCCTCTATCTTCATCTGATCTTACTTGCTGGAACATTTTTTTTTTCAGTAAAATAAAATTTTGGCTGAAAATCATTATCAAGGAAATTCAGGCATAATCACAACTGGTGCTTAACAGAGACACACAAGAGAACTTTGATGATACATTGAATCTATCAAAAAACTACTAGTAAGCTGGAACCAATATTATTTAGAAATTCACATGTCTCTTAAGGAAATGTGTTCCTGATCAAACCAAATTCATAAATAATTATATCATATACACTACAACATGCCTAACAAGAAGACTCTCGTTACATCTCTCTGACCATAGCTCAATTAGGTCTCATTTAAATACACATGGAGACTTACTAAATTCTATCTGTAACATACTTGTTGATACAAATATAATAGCCTCATCCAGATATAAAAAAGACTAAAAATAATGGAAACAATATTAATAAAAAAGAAAAATGCCCAAGAGAAATACTTCAAAGACGACAATGAAAAATATATGTTATGGTAATTCTTTTTCTTGGTCAAATTCCCTGAACTTTTGGGTAGCATCTAATAAAGAGCCTGACACCAGAGTAACTTTCTTAAGTCATTTTTTGTAAACTTATTCTTTTTCTTTATTTAAATATTTAAAAAAAAAAGTAATTATCATTGCTAGTTGGCAAAACCTTCACTCACATCTCAAAAGAAGATATTTTTTCTCTTTCAATAACACCACATTTGTATCTGTGATCTTTATACTGTCATTCTGTACTTTGGCAGTGAACTAAATTTATCAGTATAATTCCTCATGCATTGATTTCACACAAGCGAAAATAAGGGTGTGCCTCATTTATAAGTATGTATGAATCAAAGATTTCTGTGACATATTTAAGCAAAAGAACTTGTTTAATACCAACCTGCTTTGTTTGTTCACGCCTACAAAAAGTCTAGTGACCTAATTGGTTTTACTTTACTTGAATTTATTCTTGACCAAGTGATTTCATAGTTGAGAAATAGTCAAAAATTATCTTATTTATTTACATTTGTAATTATTTAATTTCTTTCTTTGAACATTTAAATCTTTGAAGTAAAGTTTGGGCTTAAAAATCAAGAGACAAACTATTTTAATATGAAAATCAATGGAAAATAAATAAATAAGAATTTATGAAGCTTGAGACATGTTTGCTCTACATGAGTTAGTTTATTTAAAGCATATTATTTTGTATCATTCATTTTCAAAATTTAAACTTTTATGAATGCTTGCCACAAACAAACACATTGATTGAAATATTTTCAATCTAAAAAACCTTTCTGAATGTATGTATATCAAACACTAATTCTCCATAAACTATAAATAACTTGAATAACAGGTTTAAAAATGTCTTAATTGCAATCAAGGATTAGATTTATGATGTAGTAACAATTCAAGGTTATTATTGGATAAAACTAGATGTTGTGGGGTGGAGAATATAGCTGTTCTTCACTGGGTTACAGGTCGAAGGTTATTTAATCTACTGATTTCATGGTCTTATCTCTTCCCGTTTACTAACATATTTACCAGTGACACATTTGCCACCTGTCTCCTTGCCAGTATCAGTTTCATTTTCAACAATTTTTCTCTCTTAATTTCATAAACTGATAACTTATGATGCAAAATAATAATAGGGGAACTTCAAAAAAAAAAAAAGTGATTCTGAGAAGCATGCAAGCTGATAATCAAAATTAATTTAATATATAAAAATAAAGAAATATTCATGATTCATCATTAATTTATACTATATATGTATAATATATATATTATATATATAGCATAATTATATATATATAGTATAATTATACATATATATATATATATACATATATATATATAATTATATTTTATATATATAGTATAATTATATATATATATAATATAATTATATATATATAGTATATTTTAAGACATTTTTATGTTATACATTCTTTTTATAGATACAAATATTTAAGAAAATGCTCTATTTATAATAAACAGTATTAAACAACATTTAGCAGCCTGAATGTTCGAGAAATTTTCACAGAATGAATGTGAGAGATTCATGGAAGATTGAAGTTTAAATACAGTAAATTCGACCTTGCTAACTGAACGCTCCTCTGTGGCCAAATCGGTAAAGGCACGTTAAGTTAAATGACAGTTCCGTATAGGATACAGATTCAAATCCTGTCAGAGGACAAATATTTTCTGTGAAAATTTCTCGGACATTCAGGCCAGTAAATGTTGTCTAATAGTGTTTATTATAAACAGAGCATTTACTTAAATATTTGTATCTATAAAAAGAATGTATAACATAAAAATGTCTTAAAATAATTGTCAGACTTTGTCCATTTTATAATATATAGTATAATTATATATATATATATATATATATATATAATATATTATGTTATAGTATAGTTATATATATATATATTATATTATATTATAGTTATATATATATAATATATTATATATATATATATATATATATATATATATATATATATATATATATATATATATATATATATATATATATATACAATATATACAATATATACAAATATATAAAGAATACAATAAGATCCTGATACAGATTCTGGTTTTCTTAATCCAGTTATTGTAGAATTTTTTAGAAATTTAGAAAATATTTACTTACTAGTTATCATATTGAGCTTGTTTGTAACAAGCATTAAAATCTTTTCCCATAAATTTTCACTGTAAACCACTCAAAATAAAAGTGTGGGAAGGAGATGGATGTGGCTGTTCAAAGGAGTGCTGAAAAATTCTCAGCCTGATCCACTTTCAAAAATTAGTATTTTGATGTCATTGAAATACTTAAGTGAAAAAGTGGGTCAGGCTGTGAATTTGGGAGAACAAACACACACACACACACACACACACACACACACACACACACACACACAGAATACCAAAATAGTTTCACAGCTTCAAAAGATTTAAACCTTTGTGCTAAATAGGAAGAAAATATGTGAAATAATGAAAATATTTAATCTCAGAATCTGAAATTATTTAAAGCTTTATGCAAAATAATAAGAATTTAATACAGGTGCAAAAGTGATGAAATGAAATAAAATAATTATATCACATATTTTTTTTCTTTGTTAGACTAGTATCTTCATTGGTTTTAAAATATCTTGAATAATAAGTTTTTTTGGCTGTGTTGCTTTTGTGATGCCAATGAATACTTGTCACTTTTATAATGCTTGTTGTTGTAGAGACTTTATGATCACAGATACAACTATGTTATGTCACTGACACAGGTATCAGATGCCTTCGAATATCACTTGCACTAATAGTACTTGCTTGATAATACTCACTCAAATAGTAATCTGTATAGTGATCTGAAAAGAGAAATAGTATAGTGAATAGAGTAGAGAATAGCAGTCTGAATAGTAATAGAAGATAGAGTAGAAATAGAGATCTGTATATTATAGAGGATAGACTAGAAATAGTGATCAGTTATATATGCATTTCCTCTATGGTCACATGGTCTACTTAATTCAATAAGGCGATCAACTCTGTTTGTTCTCTAGTGATCTATGTTCAGACTCAAGTGTCAGCAGTGACACTTTATTCCTATATAACAGTTGCATAGCTCACCAGCCACCACATGTAGTTTAGGAAAGTTAAAATTTTAATATATGAATATACAAACCTGAAGTTTTGATTATTCATTATTGAATCTTTACAAGATGATTGTGACAAGTTGATATTTCAACATATTATAAAATGTGTTTTCATTTGAATCTACTTTAGTGATCCTTTCAAGAGATTTTGAAATTGTGTCCAGCGGCCTTATTATCATAGATCTGACTGTTACATGTTCTCTATATTTTTATTTATATTTTTTCTGTACATTCTAAAGAAGAAATCTTTTTTTATCATTTTAATCTCTACAACAATTATCATCAACATGTTCATTATTTTTATCAGCACCATCATCAATATAGCCATCATCATCACCACCACCATTATCTTCATCCTTAGTCATTACTATCAACATCATTAATCATCATAAGAAAAATAAGACAAAAAAAGTACTGATTAAAATGAATAATAATGAAAATGCTTCATTTAAGAAATCTGAGTCTTATAAAAATATATAAACCAACTACAATGCAATATTTATTACTACATTAGCATCTGGATTTATACATGCATTTTGTTTAAAAAAATCTCATTATATGTTTATTTAAACTTTCTTGTTTTATATTTCATAGAAAATATGGTAAATAAAATATTACATTATAATTGGTTCACATATTTTTATAATTATGTAAATTTAAAATTATTCTTGTAAATAAACAATCTAATAAATAGTGTTTAATATTTTGTTGTCATTTCTCAAGAACAATTTCATATGTATGGCTATTTATCTTGAGCTCCTTGATGAAATCCAAAAAAGAATTAGCAATATTATTGGTCCTGATCTGGCAGCTCAGCTTCAGTTACTTTCCCACCACCATAAGGTTGCCTATCTGTATCTTTTCTATAAATACCTTCATGGTAATTGTTTGGATGAATTCTTCACTATGGTACCTAGACTTTTTTGAATTTAGGTGCAGTACTAGACTAGTGTCCAGATTGGTGCTGAGAACTCATCAATTTACTGTTGAGCTGATTAGATGTATCTGTAAATTCTATGTTAACAGTTTCTTTTCTCACAGTCCTTGTTTGTGGAACTCCCTTTTGGCTTCATGCTTTCCAGCTAATTTTAATCTTGAAAAATTTAAATGCAATGTCAACTGCTATCTATGGCACTCCTGATTACACTCTTCTCTTCCTGTTCACTATTAATGTTTCTGTTCCTAACTCTTCCACACTGTGTCTTAGTGGCTTTACTGCCTTGCTTGGGATAAAACTGATTAACAAAAAAAAAATTCCCAGTGGATCTCCCTTCCTACCTATATTATTTTATATTGATTGAAATTATTATTATTATTATTATTATTATTATTAAATAGTTATTCATTATTACTTATTATATATTTGTAGTTATGATTCATGAAATATTGCAGATGGCATTAAAACAATTTTTTTTCATTTTATCTGAAGAATCAAACTAGAAGAAGAGGTGGGAAAGGTTTATTTTCCTTCATTTAATACTTGTAAAATCTGCAGTACATGTGTCTCCCTTTGTATTATTATGAACATAACATGAACAAATCAATCAACTCTTTTTCTTTCTAATTGTAACATTCTTTTGTAATATGAAGAAAGAATGACTTGTGATGTTGAATAAAATCTGTTGCAAATACTAGCCCTGTGAGTTGTGCACCACTTGATCTCTGCTAAATTCTATCAAACTAATCCTATCAATGAATTCCTTTAAATACCTTTTACAATGTATTTGGCTATTTTATTTTTAATTTTAAATATAAAACAAAATCTGGCAAACTTTACCAATCATGCCCACAAAAAAATGTGTTGTTAAAAGAGTGATTTTTTCCCTTGATAACACTATTACAGTATACTACCTCAGTAATTTGTATTGTTTTAAGAAGCTATTTTAAGAATTTGACTAAAATCCAAACATATGAAACTGGACTTATACATCTGTTTCTTGAGAATTGACAACAAAATTATGAACCAAATACAATACAATATTTATCATTTAACATTTTTTTAATTGGTATCACCACATGCAAGGCAGTAGAGCCCCTAAGATACAAGGAGGTTACTGAGTGTGGAAGAATTAGAAACAGAAACATTAATAATGAGCAGGAAGAGAAAAGAGCAATCAGAAGGGCAGTAGATAGCATTTGACATTGCATGTAAATTTTTTGCAGATTAATGTTGGCTGGAAAGCATAGAGCCAGATGGAAGTTCCACAAACAAGAAGTGTGAGAAAAGAAACTGTTACCATGAAAGTATTTATAGAAAAGGCACAGATAGGCAACCTTATGGTAGTGGGAAAGTGATGGAAGCCGAGCTGCCAGATCAGGACTGATAATATTGCTGATTCTTCTTTGGATTTTATCAAGGAGCTCAAGGTAAACAGTAGGGGCACTGGACTATATGTGGCTGCAATATTCTAAGAATTATATATGTGGCTGCAATATTCTAAGAATTATATAAGACAATTAAAGCATTTCAGGAATTTATTTAATAGTAATTCAATGAGTTCAATCCCTGGACCAGGCAGTACAGACTCAATACTATGGAAAAAACTGACAATAGATGAGTAGTAGTAAAAAAAAAAAAAAGAAAAAAAGGAATATCCCTAGACATGGACAATGGAACAAGAACAATCTACTTGTGCAGATTAAATAAAGGGTTCAGTTCAAAATTCACTGAAGGTTACCTGGATTGACAGACACCTGAAGAAGGTTGGAGAGCACAATGGGCAAAACGTGATACTGAGGTCATTAGTCTAAATATAAATAATGATAACATAGTAATTGTAAACTCAATCCCTAGGCAGGATAGTGTAGACTTAGACCCAGTGGAAACGGGGTGAGCAATAACTAAGTACTAAATAAGAAAAAGATTAGATCTCCCTAGACATGGACAATGGAATAAGAGCAATCTACCTGTGCTGATTAAATATAAGGTTGCTCAAAATTCCCTCAAGTTTACCTGGATTGACAGACACCAGAAGAAGGTTGGAAAGCACAATGAACAAAGCACTGTGCTAATGAAGACATTAGTCTGAATATAAATAATGATAACATAGTGATTGTAAACTCAATGCCTAGACAGGATAGTATAGACTTAGACCCAGTGGAAACAGGGTGAGCAATAAATGAGCAGTACTAAATAAGAAGAAGACTAGATATTCCTAGACATGGACAATGGAACAATAAACAATCTACCTGTGCAGATTAAATAAAGGGTCCAGTTCAAAATTCCCTGAAGCTTACCTGGATTGAAAGGTACCTGAAGAAGGTTGGAGAGCACAATGGACAAAGCATTGTTATGATAACAACAAAGATAAGGATATTAGTCTTAATATAAATAATGATAACATAGTAATTGTAAACTCAATCCCTAGGCAGGATAGTATAGACTTAGACCCAGTGGAAACAGGGTGAGCAGTAACTGAGCAGTACTAAATAAGAAGAAGACTAGATATCCCTAGACATGGACGGTGGTACAAGATGGAAATTGAATGCATATATATTTTTGCATTTACTGACAAAATAGGCTTATCTATATTTGAGATAAATTCACATATTTAAAATTACTATGCCAAAAATAAAGGATAATCTAGATTTAGCAAAAGTGCCAAGTTTTAGAAATTTAAGGTGACTTTTTGTCATATGATCTCTATCAGAAACTATCAAATTGTTCTCCCTGTTTTGAAGAATATTACTATGAATATTCTGAAAAAAAGCAACATTAAAATAATAAATATTATTAATTTTTTTGAAAGCAATGCATAAACATTTTGACCTCTTTTTTAACATGCAATGCAATGCATAAACATTTTAACATCTTGTAATTTTTTTCAAGAGCAAAAATTTTAAATATGAATGAATACCCAAAAGTAAAATGTCATCATTTTGGGGGAAAAAAAAGAATAAAAAATGAATAAAAAACAGGATATTTCATTTATTGTGATGTTGGGAAGTTGTAATTTACAGCCATATAACAGTATTGAAAGACATTCTGACCTGTAGACATCAGCCTTTGTCTTACTGGTAATATTTACATTCAAGAAGACATGTTTGAAAAAAAAAGCCATCCAAAAGTTGCAGAGGCAAGACAAACACAATGCTAAATCTCCTCTGTCTGATCATTACTGTTAACAAGCATAGAACTGAGATATATAAAGATGCTTCACATTAACAAGCTCTGCAATCCTCATATAAAAATCATATGACAATGCCTCATTCCTTCTGTCAAAGATCCTTTTCATTGCTTATAGAAAAACAAAAGAATAACATAGGCATAATAATAATAATGATAATAATAATAATAATATTGATGATAATAATAGTGCTACACAAAAAATATTGTCCATCTGTTTAGTTATTTTTTATTATAAAATGCCTATTTAACATAGAGAAACTGTAGGAATAAACTAAAATTTTATGAAGATGGTTTCCATTCAATCTCACTATATGATATTGCATGAATTATGATTGATATTTTCCCAGCAACAGATTTTCTTTATCTGTATCTGATTACTTCACATATGTATATACACATCTCACTAATATATACCAGACCCCACATGTCACATTTCAGGCTAATTTCTAACAGGCCTATTTGGTTTATACTCAATTTATGTCTGTTTTATCTAAAACATGTTAAAACCATCTAAAAAAATACACAAACAGGTTGTTTTTTTTTCTTTTTTTAAACAGAAAAGTAATAATAAAAGATTGTAAACAAATAAAAAAGTTATTAAAGGATTAAGCAGTAATACAAAACAAATACAAGTAAAAAACAATTTCTCTATAAATCAATTTTCTTTTGACCTTTGCCTTTTTTAAATATTCTACAATATTTTTGAACTTCATCTGATGAAAACTTTCATTTGTTGTAAAATATATCTACAACAGTTTTTGCTGCAAAGTGAATTCCTTTTTCAGTGTGTTGTTCACAAGTAAAAACATATTTTGGAGAATAAGTTTCCAAAATTTTTTCAGCAGACTCTCCTTTAGTGGATTCATTATGTTTTACAATAAATTTATCTGCATAGTCAAATATAGCAAAACAAGCACAAAAAAACTCTGCCATTTGGCTAGATTGAACCATAAGACCTCCTTGAGAAAGTAATTAAAAGTACTGCTTCTTTGTAGCATCATCACTATCATTGCCTACCATGATCAGGGAACACTTTTCACATTGAAAACGGTTAATCTTTTTGAATTTTCTCTAATAAAGAAAAAGATGGTAATGGAAATTTCTCCAGTAGTAATTTGTAGGCTTGTTGAGACGTATAGTGCAGTAGTAAGGCATAGCATATTAGTTCTGCAGAAAATAAAGGTTGGTAATGTTGTCTTTTTTTGTAATTCTTTTAGAATTGAGTATAGTTGTTCTTCCACCACATTTTGTATGTAGTTTAGAAAATTTTCTAACATGCTAAATTTTGTGAGTTTAGAATTATGTCCATGTATTAACATTATAAGGATTTCATTGCACTGGAGTTGGATGGAAAGATTTTGATCTATACAAATACATACTTTTAAAAATGTGTTTCATAGTAAAAGACTATTCTATAAATTAGAATATAATCTTTTTTTTTAATTCAAAACAATTAGGACAACACTTTGCTTCTTCCAATTGTGTAAAAACTTTTATCATATCAGCTGAAATAAAATCATGTAATTAATCAGATTGGACCAGTCCTTGTTTTGGAGGCTTTCTGAATTCCCTTGTATTTGGCAAAAGAGACGGTTTTCTTATATTTTTTCTGAATGTATTGTAGGTATTGGATGTAAATGCCAATTCAGTTTGTTTCTTTTATTTTCAAAATAAATTTCTCTCCAAAATGTTTCATACAGAGAACTAAATCTTTCATAGGAAACTAATTATTATAAGTAAAAAATTTTATCCTTTTTTCTATGAGGTCAGATTTTCTAAGAGGAAAAGAACATGTCAATACTTTTTCACTGTTAGTAACATATCAACTAAAACAGCCAAATCCAACACATTTGTTAACCACTTTTGTTAAACAAAATATCACAACAAACTTTAAAATTTAATCTTTAAATACAATGGACTATGAGGTAGAAAATTTATCTATTTGTTTCTTGTTTTACTTCAATATGAATCAATCATTATCATTTATCCTCTATCCAATTTGTTTCTTGTTTTGCTTCAATATGAATCAATCATTATCATTTATCCTCTATCCAATTTTTCCTGTTCTTCTTCAATATTATCATAAATTTGCATATGGTAGCATAAAAAAAAACAAAATGTCAGTGAGATTGTGTTTTTTTTTTGTTCTCATCTGAATGACAATGACTCTTGAAGCCTGCAAATGACTTAAAATGCTTATTGCAGCTGTGACAAATTAAGTTGTTTTGTACAGTGCCTGGCCTATTTTTTAAAGTCTCTTCTGCATGTTCATTGGTTCTCATATGATGGATGAGAATAGAGTGGTTTTCTAATACATCCGGTTATTTCCAGCATAGTAATGATCATATGTTGTGAGAAGTCTATCCATATGGTTTTTCTTGTGACTATGAAGGGGCATGTATGAGAGAGAAGACCTACTTTGTAACATTTATCACATGTAAATTGATTGATTATTGGATTAATGATTTCTCTTTCCCTGGCTGCACACAAAAAATAAACATTTGTCCAACTCATTGCATGTTCTTGGAAGACCTTAGTGACTTCATGAATTATATGCCTCAGGATCATCAATCTAGCAGGTTGCAAGAGACTAAAAGCACTTCTTTTGGTCTATGCTGGAGTCAAGTCAAGTGCCACAGAGAAACTCATCATAGAGCATTTTTTGGGGGTATTCTCCTGTCATCAATGTAAATGACATGGCCTATTCAGTGAAGCATGTAGCGATGAATATACACTTTCATGTTGATTGGATTGGCCTTTTTGAGGTCCACAGTGTCTGGCATACTGAATACATAGCAGATACCAAAAATCGATCTTAAACATCATTGGTGGAATCTCCAGACCATCTAAGTATCTGCAGTACATAACCCATGTCTCCCAAGAGTACAGCAGACATGCCAAACATCTTCATGCTTTCCTTAATTCCTCTTTTAGACCAGACTCAATCTTATAGAGCTGCAAAAGTACCAGTTGGGCAGATATTTTGTCATCAACATCAAAATGAAAGTTATCTTGAACAGCCACTCTTCTAGATCTTTTGCAGTAATGTAGGTATCCTTCAGAGCTCAATCCTTGAACTTACTTTGCTCTTAATTTTCATCAATGGACTTCCCTTTATTATTATTATTATTATTATTATTATTAACATCATATATATAGAAGCCAGACAGTAGGTCATATAGTTAATCCATATAATTATATGTCCAGGCATCAAAATCTAAAATGACTACCGATAGTCAATTTTGTTGTTTTGAAGGCTACTGACTAGTTTTAAGTTAATATAGTTTTATATCAAGAAAATAACTAATACATAAGATATAAACATTATGTGTAGCAAGAATTATTATCAATGTTTAATGAAATCTGAATTCTATTTTCAATAAAAGCAAACCTTACTTCATGGGACAGCTGCATAGTGCTACAAGTTCTATGATGTTTTTATGAAGCAAACATTAAAATATTGATGTTATAATTGATGTTATAATAATGTTATAATGTTAAAAATATTGATGTTATATAA
This sequence comes from Acanthosepion pharaonis, assembly GCA_903632075.3. Classification (NCBI taxonomy): domain Eukaryota; kingdom Metazoa; phylum Mollusca; class Cephalopoda; order Sepiida; family Sepiidae; genus Acanthosepion; species Acanthosepion pharaonis. The sequence goes on from CAHIKZ030001284.1 coordinate 807,327, forward strand.
TGATGTTATAAAATATTGATGTTATAATGTTATAATATTGACTCCAATTTTTGGTTAGTAAAATATAACATATATTCATCATAACAACAAAATGAGACATTTCTAAATATATATATAATTAGAAGAATTTATTATCAGAAGGATTTGGTTGTAGAAGTTCAGTAAATGCAGGAAAGTTTTTATAATGTAGTTATTAGTAAGTATTTGTGGATTGTGTTTGTGTTGGTGAATTGGTAGATTATTTGAAAGTGATAAGTCTATCAGTAAAGCCAATATTAAACATGAGAAAGTTGACTTATCTGTGGCCTTCATTTCTGAAGCTGCTCAATTCCATGTGCTCTCCTTACAAAAAGCCAGCTGAAAAGGAAGAAGTCTCTAAATTTCCTGCCAGTAGGATAGTTTTCTTTTTTCTCTGGAATCATGGGAATTAGATTTTTTTCCTCATGATCACAAGATCACTACAGATGCATTCTGATGAGTAATTTTTACCCTAGTTATTCCAATTTAATTTAATGCAACTCATCTTAAAATTTAATTCAAGGAAGAAAAAATTGAATTTCACACAACACTGATTACTCCATTTTAACTTATTTCAACTCAAAATCCTTCCATATTTATATAGTAAAACAGATAAAACAGTAAGTTAGTCAATTGTAGGATCTGCATGTTCATGGCTTTGTTTGTTATGATTTTCTTGTATTGCATCAAAATATACATTTCTACAGATTTTATCTATGAAAAAATGTCAATTTTTCAAAAAGAATATATTTCTTCATTAAAAATGAAGACAATACAGGTTATTATACACATGAGGTTATCACAGTGAGATTCACTTTTGCTGTTATATTGTTGGTTACCATAAAACACTTTCAACAATCTTATTGACATATATTCTCAGATCTTCAAACATTTTATAGCCACTTCATGTATTTTACATGAGCCATTTCATCTGTGCTCTGTTCTATTAAAATTGACAAAATGCCTCATTACTAACACATTACGTTGGTTGATGGAAAAGAATGGATGATTGAAACCTTTTGGTTCATAACTATTTCACAGCCAATTTATCTACCTACTTTAATATCAGTAAAGCTTTTAGCCCATTATCAACCTTAAAAGAGTGTAGCCATAGTACAACTATAATCATTCATTATAATATAAATTTTTAGATGAACAATTTATTTTTTTTAAATCAAGCAAGTGAAAATGCCACTGAGATGTAAGAGATTACTGGGTATGAAAGAAAATGCGAAAATGTTAGTGAGGTAAAAAAATGTTAGTGAGGTAAAAAAAATGAAAATAAATGAACAGGATTTAGCAAGACAAAAGAGAGTGACTGCTATTGCATTTAAATTTTTGAAGAGGTGACTGGAAAGCAAGAAACCAGAAGAAATTTCCACAGGTGAGAAGTGCGAGAAAAGAAACTATTAGAATAGAACATATGGGTACATCTAGTAGTTTCAAAAGTAAAAGTTGCCAATTTAGTACTGCACTTAATTTTGTGATGTCAAGGTAGCAAGTAGGAAAAGTCATTAAAACCTTGCCCTAAATATCCAAGCTTATTTTTTGCAAATAAGCTAAAGGTAACATTTTCTTTTATAATAAAGACATTTATAAATATAGTTTATCTGTGGATTACTTATAACATTCAATTATAATGTATCTTAATTATTTTGAAATCTTTTCTTTATTTCCTTTCCTACTCAATGAGTCTAAGTTTTTGTTCACTGACAGAATGAGATACCTCTAAAAAGTTTAGTTCTTATCATTACTTTGCTGTTCTGTAGTGTATTTAATAAAGTTATGTCCTCTGTCCTCCCTCTCTTCACTCAATTTCAAGTGTTGTTATATTCTGCTGATAAAGCAGAATGCACTGCTTTTAAATTCTCTTCCAGTTCTACTCTAGACTCATCTAGAGCTTCTTTGCCTGAATTTCCACTTAGAACTGAGTCTCTACTGTGTTATATGCACATAACTTCTACTATGGTTTCTGCTATCATTTCTAAAGTGGATCCCCCACCAAAGCATGCACATTGATGGTATTGTTAAGATACAATTCTGGTTGGAGAGGAGATAAATGAAAATGGCAATAAAAGGCCTGTGAGATGGAAGGATAAGAATTGTTAATATGAAATTCTTTGTATCACAGATATAGAGGATATGAACAAAAGGTCTCTTTGTGGACAAGGGAAGCAACTTTGAGGAAGGGTAGAGTTAGTAGGGCTTGAAGTTGATGCGTTTGTCAGGTTAGTTAACTGAGAGGAAGGTGGTGACATTGAAAGCTTGCTGGACATTAACAGCTGGGTCTTTCACAGTGATTCTGTTTCAATCATTTATGAAAGGCATTTTTAAATGTATATTGTGGTGGCTACTGAGCTCATCTTTTTTTGTGTTTTTTCTTTTGCAATAAGATTTCTGATTGACTTCTTTTATGTCGTTATTTTATATTTTTTGACAAATTTGTTTTCTGGGCTGGATTTGGCACTGAGAGTCCCTGCGCAGAGGATGACATTTTTTGGGGGGGTTTTGCTTTCTTACTGTTCACATACATCTGACTGATATGTAGAGTGAATCAGAAAGAGATCTAATTTGAAGCAGGGTATAACAACTCCCCCAGAACTCAATCCGATTCATAGGCAGTGAGTGGATATGAGCAGAAAGTATATATGTATTTATGTGTTATAAATTAACTGATTTAAAATATGGTTTCTTTGCTACACAGAAATTACCATGTTTCAAAAACCAAAACTAAAAACTTCAAATTTAATTTTATAATTAAATTAAAAGCATTAGTTCTGTTTCATCTTCAAGCGAATTTTGTAATAACTTATTTTTAAATTTACTGAGTTTTAAATCCATATACAATCTATAATTTTTTGTTTCCAAGGATACTCTTCGGTTTTTGAAACATGGTAATTCCTGTGTAGTGAAGAAACCATATTTTAAATCAGTTAATTTATAATATTTATGCTCTGTAAATTTACATTAAGCACTATTTTGTAAAAATAAAAATATCATTAAGAACACTGAATTATATATCTTACTGTTCTTTCTTTTTATTATAATATATATATGTGTATTTATGTGTTGATTTAGTGTGTTTTCACTGTTAATATTAGTGCATAATGAACTCTTTAAAGTGCATTGGGAGTTGTCCATTTGTTTATCTTTTTGGAATTTATTTTGCAGTAGTTTTAGGTATTATTTTGAGTGATTTCACCAGATCTGGAGTTTTGTGTCTTTATCTGCTCCACAGATGAAAGTGGAGGTGGCAACTTCAATGATGTCTGAGATATCTGAAAATATGGAAGAGTTGGGAGGTATCGCACATGATTCAGTTGTAGTACAAGGTTTTGCACAGATGGTGCAGGAATCAACATAAAACTTGTTAATGGTTACTGCCGACAACATCTGCCAAGCTTTAGATAAGAATGGTAAAGCTCAGGATATTGTTTTAGATTTTTTGAAGGCATTTGACAAGGTTTGGTATGCTGGTCTTCTTCACAAGTTGAAACGTTATAATATTACTGTACAAATCTTTGATTTGATTCAATCTTTCTTATCAAACTGCAAAATGAAAGTTGTCTTGAATGGTCACTCTTCAAGATCTTTTTGAATTAAGGCAAGTGTTCCTCAGGGCTTTATTCTTAAAACTACTTTGTTCCTAATTTAAATCAGTGACCTTCCCAATTTCTTCCAGTCTTAATGATAGGTTTGATAAGGTCAAGTTGGCAGCTGATCTCAAAAATTACCTACAGTCTGTTGTTAAATAACTTGTTAATTTTAATGCCCCCAAAATCAAATGGCTCTCTTTCCATCAGAATGGTTGATGTTAACTTTCAGGAGAGTAACTCATTGCACTTTCTCTGGCTAACTTTTTTTGCTGGTATGAGATGGAAGGGTTATATTGAAACAATTGCTCAGTCTGCTTCTAGGAAAGTCAGTTCAGTATGTCATTCTAGACATTTTTTTCTCACCAGAGTCTACCTTCCACATTTATAAATCTACCATTGGTTTATGCATTTAATATTGCTGACATATCTAGTCTAATACTATTTATGTATTTAGAGATTTGTGATAAAATACAAAGAAGAATCTGCAATGTTATCAATCCTGATATGGCATCTTTCCCACTGCCATAACATAGCTTCCCTATATCTTTTCTATAAATACTTTCACTGCAATTGGTCTGATGAGCTTTCTTCTTTGGTACCTCAACTTTACAAATTTAAGTGCAGTACTAGATTGGCAATTAGGTCTCATTATCTTATAGTTGAAATGGATAGATGTAACCATACATTCTATGCTAACAGTTTCTTGTTTTGGACTTCTTGCTCAGGGAACTCTCTTCCAGCTTCTTGCTTTCCAATCAACATTGACCTTCAAAAATTTTAATTCAATGTCAGTCGTCATCTTCTGTCTTCTTAATTCCTCTTCTTTTATTGTTCTCTCATCTTAATAATGATTTTTTCAGATTTTTTAATTCTCAGTAACCCTTGCATCTTAGTTGGTTTATTGCCTTAATAAACTGTACTCTTAAAAAAAGCCAAACTTCTGTGATAAAAATCAAGATAAAAATAAATATCTTAAACTAACAAATTTCTTAAACAGAAAATATTTTGAGCAATTAGAGTAATGCATTTTTTTCATGAGGAAGAAAAGTAAGTTATAAATGTGTTATATTCCATGCCTATAGGAATATATACTTGAAAAACAAAGGTGGATGAAATAAGTAAAGGTTTATTGTAAAAAAAAACAGTGCAATATGAATAAAGTTATGTACGAGGTTGTTGCAAGTCAATTCAGTAGTGAGTGCTACTATTGGAAGGTCGGTAGCTCTTGCGTAAGTCTGAGTCATACTTAACAGATTCCAGCTAGATAGTATCTAGCAACTGCCCCATGCAGTCACATGTGGCACAAGGCCAAATTTAATGTTGGGTTCCCGAGCCCGTAGGCTCAACTAAAAAGTCCCCATAGACCCCACATAAATGGGATCAGGTCTGTCTATCTCCCCGGATGAGACTCTGCCCTTCAGCATAGCCTCGTCTAGGTTCCTCTCTGCCCGAAAGCAGAGAGTTTGACCAGCACAGCTGGAAAAGATTCCAACTAGAATATTTGCCAACCACCCAAAAATTCCCTGTAGACCCTGAAAAAAACGGGGTCAGGTAAGTCTACCACCCCAGATGAGACTCTATCCTTTGGTATAGCCTCGTCCAGGTTCCTCTCTGCCCGAAGGCATAGAGTTCAACCTTATAGCTGAAAAGATTTCAGCTAGACGGTATTTACTAGCCCCCCCCTCCACGAGGGTAGATGTGGCACAAGGTCGAGTTTAACATGAGTTATCTGAGCCCATAGGCTTGGCCAAAAAATCCCTGTAGTACCTGCATAAATAGGATTGGGTTGTTCAACCTCCCCAAATGAGACTCTGCCCTTCAGCAGAGCCTCGTCCGGGTTCATCTCTGCTCAGAGGCAGAGAGTTCAACCAGCAAGCTGAAAAGATTTCAGCTAGACAATATGTACTAGCCTCCCCCCCCACACACACACCAGGGTAGATGTGGCACAAGGCCGAGTTTTATGTGGGTCTTCTGAGCCTGTAGGCTCGGACAAAAATATTCCCTTTCGAACCCATATAGATGGGTTCAGGGTCAGTCTACCTCCCTGAATGAGACACTGTCCTTCGGCAGAGCCTCATCCAGGTTCCTCTCTGCCTAAAGGCAGAAAGTTCAACCGTATAGCTGAAAAAGATTTCAGCTAGACTCTGTAGTCTGTTAACTTACAGATACTTATAAGTAGTTACTACCTATAGTGTAGTCACTCATGGGGGTGACAGGTTATTCCATTACATCAAAATGAATATGAATATTAAAGACTTTACAGATTTTGCTGCATCAGGAGTAAGGTGGTGATAGTTTTCTATGCAAAGAAAACAACAATAAAGGTGACATCCAACACAGAAAAGCAATGTAGCTTATCTTAGAACATACCATAATTCAATGCTTCTTCTTGGGATAGAAGTTAGTAAGTTATTAAACAGATTATAAATATAAACTAATTGTATACAATAATTGGAAAACCATTATAAAAGAAAAGACAAATTACTAAGATTTTGTTGACATTGTAGTTACATGGTTTATTAGTGCTAACACTAAAAATCTTCTTTTTTTTTTTATTTTAACCTCCAACTGCTTCAATTATCATAGAGAATACCTGAGGGTGGGGTACCTGAGGACAGGGTACCCGAGGGCAAATAAACAGACTGATTCTTCTTCCTCATGATCCTTTCAGTGGACTTTCAGATAGTTTTTCAGCACCCTTCTCCTCTCCAAGTTCTTGACTGACAAACTAAGATACAGATTATGGCGTAGGTTGCCCTCGATCCATACATTAGGCTTTCAGGTTTTGAATTCAAAGATGCCTTTCTCTTACAGCAGTTACCACCCAAAGTTGTGAGACACAGTCTCTCCTGTTATTTACTCATAACTGGGAGAGAAAAGATGGATTCATGCCTTTTCTAAGGGCATTCACATATAAGTGAATGTAATGAACTTGACTGGAATTTGAACTCAGCTTTGTCACTCTTCAATTTGAACCACTCTCCATTAATCCACTATGCTCCTTAAAACCTTAATACACCTATATGTAGACCAGCAGAATAATTTCAGTTAAAATCTTGTATTTATACCAACTGATGTGATTAAAATACAGATACACCAATGTGAATGTTGGCTGTCAACTGATTTTTATTCATCAAGGAGATTCAAAGAGTGAAAAAGAGACTCGGCAACATGCATATGTAAGTTGATCAGCTAGAAATGAGAAAGGCCAACTGAAGATTTTAAATCTTACCTTTTATACCAAATCATTAAAAAACTGAAAAAGTTGAAAAAAAAACCAACTAAAAAAAGAATAATGATAATTGAATATCTATATGAGAAACCATTCAAATTACAATCAAGTTTGTTAAATTCACTTACACACAAATACCCTTAGGAAAAGAATGTAGCCATCTCCTCCTACTACTATGGGTTAAATAATAAGGATTGTATATGAAAAAATCATAGTTATTCTCCAAAAATTGTTACTGCAATATTCAGTCACAAAAAAAGAATTATTCTTACAATCCAAAATATTGATATGAGTTGATAAACCATAAAAACCAAATCAATCAATTTAATCAATAAATATCTATAAGCTGATATCTCCTAGTTTATTAGAGTGATAAGTTAAAAAAACATAAGGAAAGAAAATTCACTCCATTTAATGAAAATAAACACTGAGTGCTTTTTTGTGAGTCAGTTTTAACATATTTCAAATTCTGTGTTGTGTTAATAGGACTCGCCTAGATTATACCAATGGATTACTATATATATATATATATATATATATGTTTAGCTGCAATAAATGTCTTTTTTATATTTTTATGGAACATTAAAAATTATTACTGCTACTACTAAGTACAAAGTTTTTAAGCCAGGGAACATATTCCAGCCCCTTTGGTGACTATTACAAGTATTAAGCACACAAAATTATTGCTTCTACTAATGGTTACTAGTAAGAAAAGATTGCTTGAGGATCTAATCCTAAAGCAACCAATATAGAGTTGTACATGAAAATGGTACAGAGAATTCAGGTTGAGGACAGCAATCTTTACTGATTGCCCTTGTACCTTGTCAGTGGTCATAGCAAAGCTGAGCCTTTGTCATATCCTGTTGTCACTCCCACATTTAAAAAAAAAACAGAAGACACTTTGCCTTCCAGGAATGAGTGACTTTTGTAAAACTGATTCACCATATGAAAAGGCCTCAAAAATAGACGAAAACGACTATTCATGTACCATTTCTAGGATGAAAGTGTAGTATCTGTTCCAGTAGCAGACAGCCAACCCACGGGTTCAGCCAACATCATCATCAGCGGCAACTCCAGTTTATCATTGGCACAGCTCTCTCCAGCAAGCCTCCAGCCATCCTTGTCAGCAGCAGCAATATGCAATAAGCTGTCCTTTTTAGGACATCACTTTTCAAAAACTATAAAACAGTCCTTTTATAACACTCTTCAACGACTAAAAAACTGTCATTTTAAAGACAACAATTCTCAATGGTTACAAAACTGTCCTTTTCAGGACAATGCTCTTCAATGACTACCTAAACTGTCTTTCTCAGGACAACTTACTATCTACATGAACATGCAGAGATATTTTTTAACTAGTGCAATGTAATCTTATTTTTCTTGATGCATTTTCAAGACAACAATTCTCAATGGTTACAAACTGTACTTTTAAGGACAATGCTCTTCAGCAACTACAAAACTGTCCTTTTCAGGACAACACCTTTCAATGAATCCAAAACTGTGCTTTACAAGACAACAATTCTCAATGGCTACAAAACTGTCCTTTTCAGGACAACGCCTTTCAATGACTACAAAACTGTCTTTTACAAGACAACAAAATTACTTGTCAGGACAATGCTCTTCAGCAACTACAAAATTGTCCTTTTCAGGACAACAATTCACAATGGCTACAAAACTGTCCTTTTCAGGACAATGCTCTTCAGCAACTACAAAATTGTTCTTTTCAGGACAACAATTCACAATGGCTACAAAACTGCCCTTTTCAGGACAATGCTCTTCAACAACTACAAAATTGTCCTTTTCAGGACAACAATTCACAATGGCTACAAAACTGTCCTTTTCAGGACAATGCTCTTCAGCAACTACAAAATTGTTCTTTTCAGGACAACACTTTTCAATGACTACAAAACTGTCATTTACAAGACAACAATTTTCAATGGCTACAAAACTGTCCTTCTCAGGACAATGTTCTTCAATGACTACCTAAACTGTCTTTCTCAGGACAACACTCTTCTCACTATCTACATGAACATGCAGAGATATTTTTTGCCTAGTGCACTGTAACCTTATTTTTATTGATGTATTTTCTTTAACAAAAATTAATTTTGCAAATTAATATTTTTACTCAAGTCTTTGTTTTGTTTGTTGTTGTCTTCCATAATTCAATATCTGTTCACAGGCCAATATACCACACACAACACCCTTATATTTTGGAACAGGAAGGAAAACAGTAATGGCTCATACTATGAATTCATAATAAAAATTCAGAATTTCAGTATAATTGATATTAATAGTATATGGGTCATTTATAACAAATTTAGTATACAAGGTACTAAGATTGGACATAAAATAACCTGTGCTGGTGGTAGTTTTTTTCAACAGCACAAATGGTTCCAAAAACATTAACCTAAGATCTAAAGTCATGTTCTTAAATAACTTTGTCAGATCTAAACTCTCATATGGATGTTGTTATAATCTTCTTAAAACCACATCTTCTGATTTATATTAAACAAATTTCCACCACAGGCTGGATAAGAATGATGTGCATTGGCTCTTCTATTTTACATACACACTCAAAGAAAAATACAATCCAGAATTTCCACCCAATAGCACCCACACCCACCTAAAGAAACAAAATAAAAATTGGAGCCAATCTGAGCCTAAGAAAAGGACATAAAAGTCCATCAAAGAACATCTTCAGCAGTCAAGACAGCACAACATTCAGGATTCACAACGCTGCTTGTCAGAATGTGACCTCCCATTTCAAAAGACAACTCACCAGAGGTTATCGCTGCAGTAAGCCACAACTCACCCTCCTTCTCCTACCATATGCCACTTTGGTTGACTTTTATAGTTCCACTTATCTCTTTCTTTCAACGAGAAATATTTACACCAATTTACCATTTGTTGTATTTTTATATTAATCCAATTGTGTATTTCTTAAACCTCCATCGTTTCTTCTTTGTTCTGCCACCTACTAATTATAGTAATATAACAATGTCATGCATAATGTCTAACTCATTCAGAAATGTCTAAATTCTCAGCTATAGCCTGAAGTGAATGGACTCTGTTGCTCTTCAACAGAACTATCCTTTGTTGGATTTTGTAAACTGGCACTGCAGAATCACAAAGAACCATGCCAAATAAGAGAAATCACATCACTTGAAAACTTTCAACAGCAGCCACAACAGCTAAAATGGATAGCACATAAAACTTTGACAGAAAATAATGACATAATCAAGACATTAATTTTCTACACTACATTAAAAATATTTAGGAAGGAAACCCATTACTACAAAGAGTGATAACAGCTACTGAACTTAAGAAATCTGTTTTCCTAAAAAAAGTCTTTTAAGAGAAATATTTTATAAATTTCAACTGAAAGTAACACTAATTGTTTGGTCAATGAATGCCACATTTTTCCTTTTAAGAAATACCTAATCTCACCACTACCATGGAGTTTTCTGAAATGCATGATGGTTATTCCAACTCATAATTGAAGCTTGTGGGGAAGAACACCAGTCAACTGAAAAGAGCTGAGGAACTCTACTGGGTTCTGAAAAACCTTCAAAGTCTCTGGAACTATGACTTGTACAGCTGAACCCCTTCAAGATTCTGTTAAAACAGCTTTGCATTTATTTCTTTAAGTGTCATTTGTTGGAGCAAAATTGCACTCAGATACATTGATGATTTTTATTTTTTTTTTTTAATTTTAGTCCTGAGCATTTGATGATATGCAATGATCTTGATGATCAACACAAGCAATACTTATGTATCATTTACATCTAATATATCTAATAATATATTAGATTGGCATCTATGCTTCGTCATTTTACAGTTGAAATGGCTAGATGTAAATTCTTTGCTAACAGTTCCTTCTTTTCACTTTTGGAACTTTCTTCCATTTTCTTGCTTTCCAGTCAACTTTGATCTTCAAAAATTTAAATGCAACATCAGTAGTTATCTTCTGTTTTCTTAATTTCTATACTGTTATTGTTCTCTTTCTTTAATAATGTTTTTCTTTGTCTCATATTCTCTCACACTCAGTAACTCCTTACATATTAGTGGCTTTATTGCCTTGCTTTGGGGGGGGTGAAATGATTAAAAAAACATCTAAGAATGCAATTGTTTTGGCTGAAAACAATCATAAAAGCCACAAATTAATTCTGTTTCCAACATACATTCTTGTTCTTTAAGGACAAATTTGACCTTATTTAAGTGCAGCATCCAAACAATTTTGAACTTTTACAAGTGTTTCAGCTATAAATTATGATTACACTAAACACTAGTATGATACTTATTAAAAAAATGAGTAGATTATTCAGAAATGGATTTGCCCTGCTACTTACAATCAAGGTGTAGTATCAGTGTGCATTATAAAAATAGTTATACATAAAAATATTAGGAAAATTAATGATTAATGAAAATTAATTATAGTGCCCAGTCAGTTATTTTCAAATATATATATATATATATAGTTAACATATTCACTTGTATGGATATCAGTTTGTGACACAAACACATATCCATACAACTGAATATATATATATATATATATATATATATATATATATATATATATATATATATATAAAGGCTGGCCAATCTCTGTTGCAGAGGCCTACCCAGGCACATTTAAGTTTATTCAACACCCACAGAGCCCAGATGTGGTTTATACTGCAACTATGCTAAGCTGACCTTTAATTATCTAGTGTGATCAACAGTCTGAATAAGGCCAGCACACTCAAACCCTCTACAAGCTAACACAACCATCAACAGCACCCCAAAGAGTTCTGTCTACCCAATTTCACTCACAAGGCTTGGGTCAACCAAAGACTAAAACCATCAAGAAGTCACCTTCCTGACAAATCAACCACGGTGAGATTTGGACCTGGGTCTCATGGTTCATGTTTGTTATATATATATATATATATATATATATATATATATATATATATATATATATATATATATATATATATATATATTTCATTGAATACTATAGACAAGGTGCTTTTATTTAGTTTCTAAATACACAAATTTTAATATATATATATATATATATATATATATATATATATATATATTTAGGGTTCATATTTATTTAGACTTACACAACCTACAAGTCATGTAATTATAAATAATACAAAATTATATATCGAATGTAAATTATTAAATATCGAATGTAATTATTAAAAATTTTGTAAGTGTCTTAATTGAGAAAATATAAAAGGTATGTTGTTAAAATATTACATTTATAAAAAAAATAAATAAAAATTTGTTACTTCCCTGAACTTATTCTAGCAAAAGAAATGGCAAAACTTTTAAAGGTCTTTCCTGCTTTATTTTTTTATTTTTCTCAATTAGATTTATTAAACTAATCCAGTCATCAATAAATTCCACTTCTTAAGCTGTTATAGTTTAGGTTGATAAAGAAAAAAATCCAGACAGTTAATTGGTAAAAATAGTATCAAAAACATTAACAAAATTAAAGATATATTTCTATTTATTATCTGTTAAGTCACAAATATATTTAAATATGTCCAAAAAAATGTTGTAGCTGAGTGAATTAAAGGAATGTCTCACAGATATTAATATAAAATTTTTAGTTTAATTACTTTATTCATTTTTCTATATTGATTGGCAAGACCACCAAGCATTGCTCAGTCTGGTTAAGTTTATAGGTTATACATTTAAGCAGATTATATATTTAGATATATTAACTACGTGACAGATTTCTCAGCCTCTTATTGACACCTTGATTTTTACTATTCTGAGTCATTCAATTCTTTAATGCTTTATGCATTATTTGGTTTATTTGTGTATATACAAATATGCTTGTAAAATTATGTTTAAATTATTGAGAGAAAGAGAAAGAGAGAGAGAGAGAGTACCTGTGTGAGTGTGTGTATTTTTACATGAGGAAACTAAAATTCTAAATCTGAGTTTTGTTTTTTAACTCAACATTAATAATACAAGTAGAATCCAAATTCAAATAATTCATGGGAAGTTTTACCCACACTTCACAGTTAGGCAGAAAGATATAAGACAAATAGATAATGAACAGATTCAGATAAATAGATAGACATATGTGAACAGACTGAGATAGATAGATAGATAGATAGATAGATAGATAGATAGATAGATAGATAGATAGATAGATAGATAGATAGATAGAAACAGACTGAGATAGGAGATAGATAGATAGATAGATAGATAGATAGATAGATAGGATAGATATTAAAAGGCATAGATAGATAGATAGATAGATAGATAGATAGATAGATAGATAGATAGATATTAAAAGATGAGATAGATAGATAGATAGAAGATAATAGATGATAGATAGATAGATAGATAGATAGATATGAACAGAAGAATAGATAGATAGATAGATAGATAGATAGATAGATATGAACAGAAGAATAGATAGATAGATAGATAGATAGATAGATAGATATGAACAGACTCAAATAGATATATAGAGACAAATAGATGAAAACAGACTAAGATAGATAGATAGACAGATTGATAGAATTTACTAATGTTTAATTTCTTATTAGCTGCTATGTATATTACCTAAAAATTTATGAAACATAATAAATGTTATAAACAAATTATCTCTGACAATTGTATGATAATTTATTTTGACTTATGAAAATATTTGCTATAGTTTAGAAGCTGATAACTTTGAAAATGCCATTTTTTGAACACTTCCAATAATGCATTATTTAATGAAAAGCATAAAATGGATCTCCTTCTGGACCTCAATATTTTCTATATTATAATATTCTTTTCTTATTATATATTAAAAAATTATATTTATTGTGGACAGAAAGCTAAATATGGGAGAGAGGGCATTTGTAAATATAAACAGATGAGAAAATATATATGAGAAATATATATATATATATATATATATATATATATATATATATATATATATATATGAGAAAAATATATATATATATATATATATGAGAAAATATATTTTAAGGTATGCTATATACAGGTTAAATAAAACATTTCAATATCAGAGATAGATCACATGTAAGTATAAAAGTGGGCATTGAAGTAAGTCAACACCCAGTGATAGTCTGTTTCATGCTAAACAATGATGATTCACCTAACAATTGTGTTTAGCATGAAAACGCCTCTGCATGCTGACTTCACTGTCCACTTTTATATATATATATATATATATATATTATAAATATAATATAATATATATTAGAGAAAGAACTAAGATTCATTATTTAAGTATACGCACAAATACACATACATTTCCTTCTTTTGTTTTTGAATTTGATGAAGCCTTCAATGATGAAATGCATTATCAAATCTATTTTCAATCAAATCATTTTTGTGAAACATTTCCATTTGTCAAAATTTAAAAACTTTGTTGTGATTTCTAATCGTATTTTAAGCACACACACACACACACACACACACACACACACACATATATAAGGTCAAGCAGCTCAGTTCTTAGGAACTGACAGCCCAAACACCAGCACATAAGATTTGATTATAGTGATAAAGGCTTTATGCAGAACCAACCACACATTTGTTTTGAAGAGCAGAATACATAGACCAGGTGCACTATGTGCCACAAGTTCCCCAAACAACCCTCTACAGGTTTTGATTTCAGAGTTGTCTTTTTCCTAGACCAGTTGCCATCCAAGGCTATAGAACCCAGTCTATCCTGTTAGAGGGAGAGGAAGAGGATTCATTCCTTTCCCAAGGGTATTAGCATGTAAGTGAATGTAATGGATTCAAATGGAATTCGAACTCGGCTCTCCGATTCCTCAATCCAAGCTGCTATCCATTACTCCACTGTGCCTATCTATCTTTCTTTCTATCTATCTATCTATATATCTATATATATATATATATATATATATATATATATATATATATATATATATATATGGATAAATTGTCATCTAAATTATGCAAAATTGAAAATAATACTGACATCTCATTTTATATTTTAGATTTACACAAAAATATCTTGAAATACTAAAGAGTAAATTTATTCAATAAAGTCGTCATTGGCTTCAACCACAGCCTCCAGACAACTTTGAAATCTTCTCCATCTCTTCTGAACAGTCACCTTGTTTAAATTGGTGAATGCTGCCATAATACTTGCTTTCAGTTCATCTTTGGTGTTACAAGAAGTTTTGTTGGTCTCTCACTCAACTGTGAACCACACACCATAATCAGGAGATTGCAGTTTGATGCATTACTTGGCCAGATTTAAGGGATAATATAATTGTCTGACAGCTATGCTTGGATATCTGTCTATATCTCTGAGATGAAGTAGTATGATTACTTACATCATTTACATTATTCTCCCCAAGGCACTTTATGTAGGCCTCTGTGTTCAGTCTGATGACTTGTAGGAAGATAACTGGAGGTATAACACCACTATCACTAGTGATCACTCCAAACACCTTCGTAATCACCATTAGATTCATCCAACTCTTTTTGAATCCTCTTCACTGTCCATAAATTGACACCCAAACACTGAAATGTTCATATTGGAAGATGCAGTTTCCAAATTTCTGGCAGAGTGAATTATGCCATGGTACTCTTTTTCTCATAGATGGTGCCCAACTATACTGTGTAGTTGACAAAATCTAAACAAACATTGTGCATGCATGAAATCAAAAATAAAAATTGGCCACAATTTACCCATCACACACTGCATATATGCCTAAAGCCTGCTTCAGCTGTATACTCCTAACACTTGTTCTTCCCTATGTCCACACAGTAACCCTCTACCTTGAGTAGCTCTTGGGCCTTGTACTGGGTGAACATTAGTAAAAACATACATAGATGTGTGTGTGCGTGTCTGTCTGTGTGTGTGTGTGTGTGTGTGTGGCACACATTTTTTTAGATATTTAGAACAATAAATGTGTCTACGTCCCTAAATATAGATATGCACATGAATATATAATATGAACTGTTAATGGATCTAAAATAGATAAACAGACAAACCTGCAGAGACTGCATGCCTATGACCAAACCTCAACCCCAGAGAGATATGAACCCCTGACTCAGCTAAAATACATGACTCAGAATTTATTATCATGTATTAAGTAACTAAGTTACATATCTGCCTTGACAAATGAACTAATAATTGTTAGACATCGTATTTGTAACCAGTTGTAAATTGTACCACAACAAATCTTTACTTTTCTTCCTCTTTTCAGTATTTTTTAATTTAAAAAAAGATATGATAGTCCTAAAAATTAATACACATTAATGATCTGATTTTATGAGAAAATAATTCTAATCTAAATGTAAATATGCTTTTTTGGTCAACTTCATTCACTTAACATCAAGTGATTTACTCAGCTATATTTTAATTAGCAATAAAAAGTAACTACAGCTCTATTGATATCTGCACACACATCTTTATGCATGTAAGTGTGTATATGTGTGTATGTGTGTTTGGGATTGTGTGTTTGAGTGTGTATAAGAAGAAGAATAACAAAGATCATTAATGTGTAACAAGATACATTAGCCAGTAAATTATTAGAGTTCAGTTCATATATAAGTGAACATATTTCTTTGCAAATAAACTGTTTCATATAGAAAAGTAAAAGAACAATATTTAATAAATATAAAAGTTCAAAGGAAAATAAATCCTTTGACAATTCACATAAAAAAATGTCTTTGACATATTTTGCCAATTATGTGGTGTCATCAGAAAAATAATTTATTTCACAAGAATTTGGTACATTCATTAAATCTTTGAGTAAATTATATTCCCTTTTATTAAAAAAGTATTTTCCAGATAAAAATTGTGATCCTGAAGTGGTATCCAATGCATTGAGTGTATTGTCTAATTTGAAGTCACTTTTATATATACTTATCTTTGAATATCAGAAGGTTTCACCAATGTATTTTATGGAGAGCATCGTGTTATGATAGGTATTCTCTCTGATAGATGTAGCCTCATCAAGAGAAGATAACTCTCCTGTAAGTGGAGCAATACTGCCTTTCATGCAGTACCTAATTTACATATCACTACACCTCCCTGAACCTAAGAGGTGTTATACCTTTAGTTGATCTTTGACTTCTACAAACAACCCTGGAAGACATAATCTGTCTCTCAAAGTGAGTCTCTTTATCTCTTTTCATTGGAGATCTAGGTCTTGATTCTACTCATTTGAATCATCATGATATCTCCGTCACTCTCATCCATAAATTGATCATCACTACTACTGGATATGCTCATTCTCTCCTCCCTCTCCTGTTCTTCACTTTCATATCTCTTGTAGTCTTCCTGATCACTCTCAATACTGGATTCATTTATCCTTTCTTGCATCATCTGTTCTTCTGCTTCCTCTTATTCTTCCTTTTCCATAACCTCATTCTTTCTTGTGCTTCTAAGTTGATCTTTGTGAGTCAGTAATGCTCTGTCCATTCTTTGTTAAGACAGCTGTTTTAAATTCTTTTTGCACTACAAAAATCGCCTTTTCAGGACTTGAATCCTTGTCTTTTCTGTACCACACACTTTTATTTGTTGCAAATGACATGGTAATCAGAGCTCTTATTTGTCTTACCATCAATGTGGATAGGATTTATCTCTATAACTTATGAGTAGTTTGGATAAACTCACAATCCACTAGAGAGAATGCTTTTAATCCCATTTTTACCATTTGAACCATTCTCTCCACAATTCCATTGACTGTGAATTGGTAAGGTGATGTTTTGTATGGAATGCAGCCAATACATTTTAACCATGCACATAAACATAAACTTTCTTCACAAAACCCAGGTGCATTGTCAGAAACCAAGGTTTGTGGAACTCTATTTCTCAAAAACACTATCCTCAACACCTGCTTCACAGTAGTGGCTTTTCTATCCATGACTTTCAAAACTTCAGGCCAACCTGAATATGAGTCAAATGAAACCAGAAATCATCCTATACTATTAATGTAGGCATGATCCATATATACTTGTGTCCACAGCTTCATTTCCTTTGGCCAAGAGTGAATTTTAGTTTGCCTAAATTGCTTTATTTCTGCATACTTTGGGCATTTTTTAACATACTCTTCCACGTCTCTCAAATAACCTGGCCACCATGCTTGCAACTTTAACTTCATTTGCGTAGCCAATATACCTTCATCTATATCATTGTGCATGGCTTTAATTACTTCCATTCTCAGAGACTATAGAGGTACTATAATATTTCCATTACATATAATTCTTTTTTTATTGTTAATTTGTGTCTTGACTCTTTATAAGGCTCTTCTCAGCCAAAAAGCAATTACTCTGTGTATTTCTCTTTATTCTATCCATAATTCTGTTCAATACTGGGCCCTGCCTAATTCCCAGCCTAAGCTGATTTCAGGGTAATACATCCACTACAAAATCCTATCCTCACAATTTTTACTCTCAAAATTTAACTGGGATAATGCATCCACATGCAGAATAGTATTTCCTTTAATATATACAATGTCAAAGTCAAATGCCATAAGCTTAATCACCCATCTTAATATTCTGGCAGATCTGACCTTTGGCACTGGGGTTGCATATAAATTACAAAGGCTTATGGTCAGATTTTCATAGAAATTTCCTTCCCAGTAAAAAATTTCTAGCCCTTTCCATGCTCTATACAATTGCAAATACCTACCTCTCAATATTTGAATAATTTGCCTCTGTGATGTTAGTTTTCTAGATAAGTACATTACCGAGTGATCTTCCTGCATCAATATTGTGGTTATAGCACAATCACTGGCATCTGTAGATAATATCAATTCTTTCGCTGGATCAAAGATTTTAACAACTGGTTTGTTTATGAGTGCCTTTTTTAATTTCTTGAAAGCAACCTCCTGTCCTTTTGTCCATTGAAATTTGGTATCCTTCTTCCTTATTTCATTAAATGGCTTCATATGGTCACTATATCATGTTAGATGTCTGTTATAGAAATTGGTTAATCCTAAAAAGGACTCTAACTCTTTTTTTTATCTCTGGGTACAGCTATTTCTGATATCTTATTAATGAGTTTATCATCTTGTGATATTTGGATATTTGATATCCTAGGTACAAAATTTGTTCACAATTAAACTTGCATTTATCACAATTAATTGCCATACCTGCACTATTTAATTTTCTCAAAAAAGTTTTACTTTTGAACTCTTCTTTACTGCGCACACCTGTCAATGTTGTCCTGATATGCAATTATATTTTTAATCCCTTCTAAAACTTTTTTTGATGGCTTTTTGGAAAACATGACTTGATGTTTTTGCTCCAAACAGCAGATAAGCCCATCTTATTGATCCAATAGGGGTATTCATTGTGATGACTTCTTGAAACTTGCTATCAATTTTTATCTGATTATATGCTAACTTAAGATCAACTTTAGCAATGTCTTTCATATCAACAAATTCATGGCACACTGTTTCAATGTTTGGCAATAGGAATGAATCTAAACAGATCTGACTCACCTTATAATCACCACAAATTCTTAAATCTCCATTGGGCTTGCATATCACCACTCTGGCTGACTTTTTCTAATATTCTTTGTTCCACCATTTTGTTCAGCTTAGCAACCACAAATGGTAGCATGTGAACAGGAACATTTTGGGATTGAAATTACATAGGTTAAATGCTTTCTTTAAGCCAAAATCCCGTTAATAATCCAATATGTGGTTCTACAGACTTCACAGAATTTACTAGCTTCAATGTATCCACTTTTAACATATTAAGACTGTGGATTCTAATGCTTTTCACCACTATGATGGGTATTACCTCAAATCTATTTTTGTCTCAAACATGACTTCAAAACATCCTAAAATTTTGATGACTGACCCATCAAACTGTTTCAACAGGAGATTAATTTTCTTTAACTTTGGTCTACCCATTCTTTCCCAAAAATTCCTTGGTATCAACGTAAAATCACTTACAGTATACACCTACATGAGTATTGTTACTCCATTCAACTTTCCCAACTTTTATCCTGTGTTTTTATCTCAAATACTTCTGTACTTTCAATCAGAGGGTCTATATTTTTCACTTTTTTCACTTGATTTTCATGTGCATGCCATCTGGAAATGATTCCTCTTTTTACACTTAGAACACCATTTCCCAAACTTATTTTTGCTCTTTTTATGTTCCTTATTGCAATATCTGCATATAACTAAACTTTTAGTAGCACACTGTATATCTCCATGCTGCCTTTGAAGGCATTAAATTTTTATATCAATTCCAATTCTTGTAAGAACTCCACACATGCTTCCAAATTCATATTATGAGCTTGAAGCCACTCTAGAATTTTACACTTGTATGAGATGTCAAACATTCCTACAATCAGTCTTAGTACAATTAGCTCATTTTTAATAGACATTTATTCTGAACCCATTTTTTAAACTCACAGATCCCAATGGCTTTATTTAGTTTTGTAAATTTTTAGCTTATGATCCATGACTTATATGATTTTATGTATATTTTAGCATAACATCACCAAACAGATCCAGTTTAGACTTAATGTGCTGATGGTAATAAAATAGTGTCTGATGTAAAATATATATTAATAACTTTTCATGCTATCAAAATATATATGGGAACTAAAAATGAAAGAGAAGGCATTATATTTATACATTTGACTGATGTCTTTTATAAACTCAGAACCATATAATATGATACTCATTCTTCTATGTTTATCCACTGCTCTCTTAAATTCAATTTATTTTAAAAGTAGTGTTATAATTCATGCTTTTACTCAACAAAAGTTGGTAAAGATATGTATTCATTTATATGGTGTGTTTTTTTTTTTTTATCCTGATCTGGACACATCCAAGTAGGAACCAGGTATTGATTACAAATAAATAATCAAACTTCAATCTTCAGAATTGTTTACCTTGTATGATCACTTTTATTCTTATGTATTTATATATTTATTCTTATATAATTATATATTTATTCTTATGTAATTATATGATATTTGCCTTTGTATCTGGTGATAAACTATGTATTTTCAAATTAATCAAAAATGTAAATAATTTTCCACCTTATTATTGAGAAACTGATTATGAGACGTGTCTTTTAATTAAATGACAACATTTATAACAATCTAGTATTTAATAAGTAGTATTTGTAGTTAAATTAATCTCTTTAAAACAGTATTTAAAATTTACAAAATATTTTAATTTTGCATAGATCTGATATTATTATTTTGCATATATCTAATATTTTTGTTAAAAGATTAATTAAAAAACTGTTATTTAATTTACTTTATTCATGTCTTTAAAATGGTGAAACATTATATACACAAAAATACTATTTTTTAAATTACTGTTTTATTCTAACAAAAATTAAGAAAAACTTAGATGATAATATTATACAAGATTTCAGCCAAGATTTGAGTACATTTTAGTATAGAATAGATTTTCCTTTGTTTTCATTCAAAAAATGTTTGGGCAAGTTGTTACAGTGTGCCACATCTCAGTGTTGTTCTATTCAAATCTTCCCATAGCTGGTAATTGTTCCCAAACTTTCTTTCAACCAATTTGGCCTTAATATGCCCCCCCACCCCAATATGTTCACTATGGCTTTAATCTCAGGTGAATAATCAGGCAAAACCATTATGGACAAAGACAGCCACTCAAACCATGATTTTGTTGTTTTTAATGTGTGTACTGGAGCATTATCTTGTTGGAAAATGTCCTTTTGACCTTTATTTCTAACATACAACTTGTCTAGGCTTGAAAAAATGCCTTTTTATAATATATTTTGATAATCTTTCACAATAATGGATTTCTCACTTTGTACTAGCTTGTTAATACCAAACCCCAAAGCATAATTTTCTCCATGTTGATTTTCCACACCACTTTGTACAAAAAGTTTTGAAGAAAACTCCTGTCAATACTAGAAAAAATAATAACAATTTCTCTAGAGATTCTAGACAAAATTCAAGAAGAATCTGTAATGTTATCAGTCATAACCTGGCATCTCAGCTTCAATCACTTTCACATCACAATAATGTAGCTTCCTTGTGACTTTTCTATAAATATTTTCTTCATAATTATTCTGATGACCATTCTTCTTTGTTGTTTTATTCTCCTTCCTTCATAGACAAAAAATTATACATATAGGGATTAGTTAGGATTCCATAGAGATTCTGAGGTATTATATGTTGGATGTAGTAAGAATGGTATGTAAGAATGTGTTGGTTTGGTGTAAAGAATATTGTGGTATGTTTGGGTCAGTGATTGTGGCTGGCTAATTTTAAATATAAGACAGAAAAAGACCATCCTTTCCCCAACCATCCCCCTTTTGACCTTGTGTCACATTTTTGTATTCATTACAAAATAAATATCACTTTTCTCTTTGGAACTTCAACTTTATGAATTTAAGTACAGTACTAGTTTAGCAGAGATGTATCATCATTTTACAGTTGAAATGGCTAGATATAATTGTAAGTTTTATGCTAATAGTTTCTTCTCTCGCATTTCTCACTTGTGGAACACTCTCTTCTGAATTCTTGTTTTCCAGTCATCTGTGATTTAAAAAAATTTAAATGCAATATCAATTATTATCTTCTGTCTCTCTGAATCTTGTTCTTTTATTGGTCACTATCCTTAATAATGTTTTTTCCCAGATTCTTTCACTCACAGTAACCCCTTGAGTCATAATGCATTTATTACCTTGCTTGAGGTGAAAAGATTAAAAATGATGATGTTAATAAAGTTGTCTTATATTAAAATTTTCTAAAAAATCCTCTCAGTAATTATAATTATGTTCACATGTTAACTTAGCACAGTTGTTACATTTTACTTCTATTATATAAAACAAAAAATGTTATTGCAAAAAATATGGTAAAAAATTGCCTGTTTTTTCCAAGGTGTACACACACATACACACACACATACAAACACACATAATCCAAGTAAATCCTATTAATATAAAATATTAAAACTGATCCACAAAAGAGAGCTCAATATATTTATTACTAGCAGCATGGCCCGGCATTGCCCGTGCTTGATTAAAAAATTGTACGACTCATACAACAATTGCTATCACTTGACTTAAAATATTTTTGCCCTTCCTTGTCTTTAAAGGAGTGCCCTTTGCCATGCTGATGTTGCTATATGCCTTACTTCTTGCCTATCTAACACAGCAAATTTTTTCTAAGCTCTATACTAAACATTAAATCTGTCATGAAAAAAGAACTAAACAAAATGAACACAAAACGATCAGCTTTAAAAAAGGACTCATAACTGGAAAAACCGAATGAAAAAAAGAATGTTAACAACAAATACTTTTTCACACCCAACCCACTTCTGCAGAATCAGAATCAACGTTGAGTTTAAGCAAGCGAATGAGCCAATTGGAGTAAAGTGCCATGCAGATTTAAATTTTTCCCACTTGTGACAAATGCAGCTATTGATTTTTTTGCATGCTAGCATGCAAGTTAACATTCATGTCAGTCAGCTGTTGGCTCTCACGCTGGCCAATAGAATCTTCCTGCCTATTCGTGGCAGCCAGCTATAAGCTCTCACTCTGGCCAGTACAAAATGGCCGCAAACTACAGGAAAAGTGCCATAGAAGCATGAAAAAATCAATTATTTCCACTATCAATGGGAGCTGGGAAATGCAAAGTCAGTTTTGGCCTTGCCACTAACTTGGAGCATGTGCATGTAAATTTTGGTGCAAATCCATTGAAAATTGCAGCTGTGCATTCGTTACACACACACACACACACACATCCTGCCTTTTATAGATAGAGATAAAGCATAGAAATGAATTACATAAAAATGAAACTCAATTATACCCCATATTTATGACCATTTCATTCCTTGGGATAAATTCCCTGGAGCTTGTCAATACTAAAACATTCAATAAAAATGAATTGTAATATTTAAAAAACAAAACTATATATATATATATATATATATATATGTATATAATTATTTAAAATATGTATATTTAGGCAGCATATATTCATTCAAACATGTGTATTATGTCTATTTTTATAATAATCTTTTCTAGCTCTCTATAGTTACTTGTATATATATATATATATATATATATATATATATATATATATATATATATATATATATATATATACTGAACAATAAAAAAATATTAAAAAATCTTCAGACACCCTGGGTTGTAGATTAATATTTTTTGTTTTTTTTATTATCATTTCATTTAGATATATATATATATATATAACTATATATATAACTATATATATATATATATATATATATATATATATATATATATATATACATATATATATATATATATATGATTTATAGAGTTATTTGACATTAACAGTTTGTTTTCGCATTGAGTAATTTTTCAAAATGGGTGCCTGTTTATTTTTTTTAGATCAATTTTTTTTCATGTTATTCCCATTTAAAAAAAATAAATGTGTCTGCATTCTGGCAGCTTCAAATACTTTAATTCCTTTTGTTTATATTAAACTGTTCATGGTCTTAAAATTCTCTAATTAGTTGTTTCTCCTCCATATTGCAGTTTATGTCTCTGTTTATTTTTAGCTTTTTTAGTTATTATATCTCATTCAACTAACAATGCCTTCTCTTTCATTTTTAGTTCCCATATATATTTTGATAGCATGAAAAGTTAATAATATATATTTTACATCAGACACTATTTTATTACCATCAGCACTCACTAGGAGCTATTTTATATCTACATATACATATATATATGTGTGCATATATATATATATATATATTACGATAAACGTGCAATCAATTTACAAATTCATGAATCATTCACGCAAAAACAAATGCAAAGGTTAATGATTTAATTGGCGAGAAATCCATCATTGCAAACAATTCAAATAATATACAAAAACCTCCGAATCCGTTATGAATGAAATGATCCTTGTTTCCATAAATTTCTGCCGTATTAGTTCTTATTTTTACTACAAGCTTTCGTCTGTTCCTACAGACATCTTCAGGTATAGAATAGATGTTGTTCTTGTTTTTTCTCTTAGTAATAAGAGGACAATGAAAATATATGTATTGTTGTATCTGAAAATGCTATTGAAAATGAGTTATTGTTTTTGGAGCACACAGTAGCAACGCTGAGTTTGATTTAAAATTTTTAAAGGTTGTGCATTCATATAAAATATGGTGATGAACAAATTTTTTACTGGTAAATTTTCTGTCAAAGTGGCATGAACTATATTGTTCAATAATTACAATATATATATATATGTGGGGTGTTGAAATTTCAGCTATAAGTAAAATATATCTGTAAAAGGACAATATGAATAAAGATAATTTTTCATTTTGTCTTTATTCATATATATATATATATATATATATAT
>CAHIKZ030001284.1:835000-937500 GCA_903632075.3 Acanthosepion pharaonis
GAAAAGTTTTTAATGAGAGTAAGTCTATATATAACCAAGTGCTAAAAACGTAGCAATTTTAAACAAGAACTAGATTACCAAGAAGACTTAACTATAATTCTAATAATTCCAAAAATAGATAAAGAAAAGTCATATGGTTCAACCCACCCTTCTACAGGCTTTCCAGCCTTAATATAGGCCGTTTCTTCCTGAAATTAATAGATAAGCATTTTAATAATAAGAATCCATTAACAAAAATTTTTAATAGGAAAACACTTAGAATCAGTTACTCTTGTGTTAACAATGTAGAGAAGATCAGAGCCCACAACGGTAAACTCCTTAATAAGTTTCAGCAGGGTGAAGTACTAGATATTAACCCCACATGCAATTGTAGAATAAAAACCGAGTGTCCTGTTGAGGGAAAATGCATGTCCAAGAATGGTGTATGTGGTAATTATCTTCCCCGAAGAAAATGTAAACCTAAAGATCTTCATTGTAATATCTGTGGATATTTGGAAATAATGCCTATATAATCACAGGCACTCTTTCAGCAATAGATCACTGAAAAACCAAACTACTTTATCCAGGCAATATTGGGAGCTAATTGAGAAAGTTCTCACCCCACATATTTGAAAATTCATATATAAATATATAGACTATAAGAACTTCAGGAACTATTGACCTATGCCTTAAAATAAAAATATTTATAATTAAATACAAAAACCAGGAGGAGTTACTGGACCTTAGGAGTGAACTAATATCTAAAAGGCAGGCACAAACATCAATTAAAATATAAAAGAACCACTTACCCTGAATTATATAACATTAGATATGGCATGACATATATTAATGCTTTCAAATTTGTATCTTCATTGGATTGATGCTATTGCACATGTTTACATAATGAATTAAAAAATTGTAAAATTTGAAGGTTAAGGTTAAAATTGTATATATATATATATATATGTATATTTATTTATATATATATATATATATATATATATATATATATATATATATATATATAATATTTTATTAAATATATACATATATATTCAAAAATAAATATATATACATTTATGCATACACATAAATATATTTTTTTGAAAAATAAGGATATAATATATATTCAACAGGATGTATATTATAAAAAAGGCTTAAAAAAAATTCCATTATCAAATTAATTCCATTAGATCGTAAATTTATCAATATATATAGACCTACAAATTCAAAATTTCCAGGAAAAAATATATTCTATATATATAAAATAGAATTTAGAGAACATGATTTCAAAATATTTAAAAAGTTATCTGAATAAAATATATATATATAACAGAACATCTTATTTCTCTATATTTAAACCTATTCCACTCACCTCTATAAAACTTCTCTCTGTTAAGGTTTAATCTCCCACCTTCTCTCGTCTGTTACCCCCTCTCTTTAGCTCTAACATTCGTCCCACACTCTCATACTTACACTCTCTCTAAATTCTATTTTTATTACTGGAGTTGTTTTTTCTGTTTTCTTTTTGAATTTGTAGGTCTGATGAATTGGATTGTATTTACGATTCCAATGGAATAAATTATGACCATGGAATATTAGTGTTTTAAGCCTTTTATTATATATATATATATATATATATATATATATATATAGGTTTGTGTGTGTGGATGGATATATATAATGGATATATTTTTGCATATATAAATGTTTTGTGGATATATGATATGTGAATTTATGCACCTGTGTAATAAATAATGGATGGGTAATATATAGAGTAGTTATATATATATATATATATATATATATATATATATATATATATATATATATATACGTTTTGTTATATATATTTTTTGCCTAAGTGTGTTTATATGTATGTGTATATGTATAAAAGTACATGTATATGTGTTTATGTGTGTATATATGTATATGTATGTATATGGTTATGTATATGTGAGTCTATATATAAATATGTATATGTTGTATATGTGTGTGTATATATGTATATGTATGTTATTGGGTGTGGTTCTATGTGTTGGTATCTTTTGTAATATTATGTTTACATATTGTATTATAACTGAAATTAAGAGATATATGAAATTATTATTGTTTTGAAAAATATATATATATATATATATATATATATATATGGATGTATTTAGGTGTAGAATATGTATGGGTATGAGATTGTTTTAATATGCAATATATACATCTGTTATTCTATTATATATGTGTATATATGTGAATATGGTTTTTTTATATATATTAGACTAGCAAGGATTATTTTGTTACTTGATAGATTTATATATAACTATATGATTAGGTTAGGTATAGATAGATTTGATCTGCATTTTTTCTATTTATTTATTGTATATAATATACATGTATTTATTGTATATAATATACATGTATAGTGCTCATATTTTGTATTGATGTTAACCATGTGCATTTTGTATGTATTATCTGTTTGTGCTTTTAGAAATCTGTTATTTCCACTGTTGATGGCTATAATACAATCTATATATTTAGAATAGAGAGTGGTAAATAAATGTTTGACCAACTTAGGTACTACATGTTAACTTATATGAAAAGTTTCTCATATAGATAGATATACTGATACTTATTGAACTTAAATCTGTGAAATTTTTAACCTTAGCAGTGATATATTAGATAAGTCTGATTCAATTAACATTATTTTGTTTAAAATAAACATCTTTTTTCAAAATTAAACTCTAATAAGTTTATTTAAATTATAAAAGTTTGGGACTATTGCCTATTTTATAGACTTTATATGATATATCTAATTGTTTCTTTACATAATGGGTTTTATTTATAGATTTTTTTATCATAATAATTTTATTATTTATATATGGAGAATCTCATGAATAATTGTTTTAAAACACAGACACACATATATATATGTATATGTATTTTATATATATATATGTGTATGAATATTAAATATATATATATATATATATATATATATATATATATATATATAGATAGATAGATAGATAGATAGATAGATAGATTTTTGTTATTAATGGTTTATATATATATATATATATATATATATATATATAAATTTCAAGAGGATAGAATCCAGGTAGAACTTAACGTCAGGACAAGAGTAAGAATATAATATAAAAGGCTCAAACACTAATATTCCATGGTTATAATTTATTACATTGGAATTGTAATCACGATCCAATTCATCAGACCTACAAATTCAAAAAGAATTTGAATGTGTAGGTCTGATGAATTAGATCATGATTACGATTTCAATGTAATAAATTATAACCATGGAATATTAGTATTTGAGCCTTTTATATTATATATATATATATATATATATATATATAGTTTTATATTTTGTTTTGAATAGATCATTTTTCCAGTTAAATTTAAATCTTTAACTAGGTTCTGAAGATTTTTTGAATGTTCATAGCTATCCACTATTTTTAAGATAAATTATAACAGTTTTTTTCAAGTTGAATACATATCTGTCAAAATCTTAACCGAGGAAGGATCCAGACAGATTTCTGAATTTACATTTAAAATCTTTTTTCAAATGCATTCTCAATTGCCAATTTAATGTAACAATTTTTGTCTACAATCTAGATGTCATTTTAGGTCACCACGAGTGTTAATACAACTGAGATAGTTTTCTTTTCCCCCTGCCTACACGATGATAACTTAATATATTACTTTCCCCTACTCCCTATATGAAATCACTATTCTTAATTTTTAAACATAAAGTTAATTTTTCCATCTTCATTTGGTTTACAGGTCTGAGGATTTGAAGTCATGTTTTATTGGCTTCAATGGAATAAAATATCACCTATGGTTTTTAGGTTTTTGTTTGTCATTATATGATAATTTTTGCTGTCTTTTTACAAAGAGCTCTCAATGGATCTATATCCTCTTGGAAATTCCATACATCTGTATTTTAATAATTTGAAATCACCTTTGAATACGTTTTCACAACATCGCCCACATGACGACAACATGATCATATTTAAACGGAACACTGATCTTATATAAAAATTTCAGTCATCTGTTTGGATTAGTTGTGCTCTTATGTCCATCATCTTTTTCATGTTGTATTTTATATGTTCTAATGTTAATTATGTTTTATAATTATGTCCTGATGATGGTCTAAAATAGACCAAAACGTCCGACGTTGACTTTATATTAACATTAATACAGCATAATTGCATATTAAGATTTTTGTTTGTTTTTCCTGTATATTTTTCTTCATACTGTCGGATCTATATCCATATATTTGCTTACATATATATATATATATATATATATATATATATATATATATATATATATATATAAATTTAATATTCTCAGAATCTCTTTCCCTCATAAGCGTGTGTAGTCATATCAACATAAACATAAATTTAGTCTGTTGAAGTCCTCAAGATCAAAACACATCACAAAAACTTTTTTTCACTTTGTCATACTGCTTTCCCTGCAAATTCTGAGTATTCTTAAATAGAATCCAATGATAATTCTAGATTTTATTTTGTTGTTATGATGGGAATAGAATTTATTAGGTCATTTTCAGTCATTCATTTTTAATGGACATTAAGTTTTAGGTTGCTGTCAACTGTCAGTGTAACATAATATCTAAGAAAGGAAAGTATTGTTCTCTTCTATTTCATATGTAAATTCTATTGTATGTTTGATTTGCTTTAGTTTATCTACAAGATCCAGTAAGTTAATATCACAGAGATATATTACTAGAGCATTATCAATATATTGTAAGTTAATTGTTTAGTTAAAATATTTTGGAAAGAATTAGATTGCTTTCAGTTCATCTTTAGTGTTACAAGGAGTTTTCCTGGTCTCTCATTCAACTGCACCCACACACATAATAATCAAGGGGGGTTGCAGTCTGGGGAATTAGGTGGCCAGTTATAAGGAGTGATATGGTCACAGAAATTGTCTGACAGCCATGTCGTGCTTGTGTGGCATGGTGCAGAGTCCTTTCGCCAGACATAGGGCCTTCCAGTAGCCACATTCTTGATCACTAACTACTCAAGGCACTTGATGTAGACCTCCATGTTGAGTCTAAGGCCCTCACCAAAAGATTTGTGAGTTCATTTCTTATCAGAATCAGAGTGATTTTCCGAGCTGCCATACCTTCACAATCACCTTTAGAATCATCTAATTCTTTCCAAATCCTCTGCACTGTCCTCAGCTTGACACCCAAACACTCTGAAATGTTTGTATTGTATTGGTGCAAATGCCAAGCAGTACAGTATGTTGTTTCCAAATTTCTGGCAGAGTGAATTGCGTCATGGTGCTCTTCTTCTCACAAATGGTGATAAACTGACTCTACTATACTGTGCAGTTGACAAAATCAAAAGCAAACACCGTGCATGCATGAAATTAAAAATATAAAATGGCTACAATTTACCCATCACACCCTGCATATATAAATATAAATATAATATATTGCACACATATTGCTGGTATTAATAAAACAGTGCATGAAACTCTGAGTTGTGTTATTGGTGGTGTTATTCATATATATATATATATATATGTGTGTCTGTCTCTGTGTGTGTGGCTGTGTAAAAATTTCCCAGAATTAACCTGTAGAAAAAGACAATATGCATAAAAGAAAAAACAATAGGAAAACTGTAGTAATTGATGTAATTTTTCAGTTGACCATATGAATATACAATAGCATTTCTAAATTCTTCTAGTTGCTGAGGACATTTTGTTTGTTGTTTATAGATACTTTGTTTTAATAAATTCATTTCGTTTTTTAGCCTTGAAAAAGTCCACATTGGATGAAACAATAATAGTTTAAAATCACAGTTTTCCTATTGTCTTTTTCCTTTATATATATATATATATATATATATATATATATATATATATATATATATATATATATATATATATATATACATATATATACATATATTAAGACATTTTATGTTTATATATTCTTTTTATAGATACAAAATTTAAGTAAATGCTCTGTTTTATAATAAACAATATTAATAACATTTACCAGCCTGAATGTCCAAGAAATTTTCATAGAAAATATTCATTCTCCAACAGGAATCAAACCTGTATCCTCTATGGGACCGTCATTTAGCCTGATGTGCCTTAATCAATCAATCCACAGAGGATCATTCAATTAGCAAGGTCAATTTTACTGCTTTTAAACTTCAATTTTACATGAATCTCTCACATACATTCATATCTGCTCAAAGCGTATCCAAATGTAAACAAATGACGTCACACATTATGAAATGTACAAAGTCCAACAATTATTTTAAGACATTTTTATATTTATACATTCTTTTTATAAATACAAATATTTAAGTAAATGGTCTGTTTATAATAAACAGTATTAAACAACACTTATCAGCCTGAATGTCTGAGAAATTTTAATAGAAAATATTCATCCTCCAACAGGAGTTGAACCTGTATCCTATACAGAACCATCATTTAGCCTGACATGCCTTAACCGATTTGGCCACAGAGGAGCGTTCAGTTAGCAAGGTTGATTTTACTGTCTTTAAATTACAATCTTCCATGATTCTCTCACGTACATTCATATCTGCTCATGGTACACAAATGTCTTAAAATAATTGTCAGACTTTGTCCATTTCATAATGTGTGACATCATTTCTCAGGCTAAATGACAGTTCCATATAGGATACAGGTTCAATATATATATTATGAAATGGACAAAGTTTGACAACTATTTTAAGACATTTATATATATTTATATATATATGATAAAAATATAGTTTTAAGATATGCTATATTTATGAGTAAATGTGTTCAACATCAAGCAACAGAGCATGCGTAAATAGAAAATAATAATACACCAAAAATATAATGAAAAATAATGAAACAGCATCAGCCTACCACAATAAATCCTGAATCTGTGTTTGGAGAAGAAAATAACTATAATCTCACTTCCGAGATCAATGATTAGAACTTACCACAAAATGCACACATGAAACACATCTTTGTTATGTTACTTGTAAACTAAAAAAACAAACTTATAAAAAATAACCAAGAAAAATGCAAATAGATGCATTATATACAATGCAGATAATGTTATATATTTAGACAAAGCCAAGAGTTGAAAGTAAACAAAGATGATAACCAAGGGTTGAAAATTAAAAAAGAAATAAAAAACTAAATGAACAAATAAATAAAATGAATAACAAATTAACAAACTACAAATGCATGCATAACCACCACTTAGTAAATTTAATAATAATAATCAAAAACAAATAATAAATAAATATAATAGTATATAAATAATCAATAATAAATAACGAGTCAATTGTTAACAAACACTATACAATAGCTACAAATAACCGCATTTAGATCCATAATAATTTCTACACTAGAATAAGTTGAAATATAACTGTTACTGTCTACCCAATAACCTTCATGATTAGGTAGCAAGGTTAAGTATTTCTGGTTTATTGTAACTGGAAATACCTAACCTTACTACCCATAATGCCCCATTGACCAGCATATATAAATAGTTGAGCTACCACTCAACACACATAGAATGAAAACTGTGCTCAAGCATGAAACAGATTGTTGTCACTGGGTGTTAACCTTAGTGGCCACTCTTATATCTATACATGCCCTATCCCTAATACCAAGCACTCTTACCCATAATATAGTATATTTTAAAACTATATTTTTACCATTATATATATATATATATATATATATATATATATATATACATATACAAATAGTAAAATAAAAGGCTAAAACTTAAAATAAGCTAAAAAGCTTAAAATATAAAATAAACTGAAGGCTCAATTCCAAATTAGACAGAGGCTAAATATAATATAATAATATTATCAATATCAAAATCTGCTACTTAGAGTTTCATGTAATAACAATCATCAGGCTGATGACATAAAACTCTGAGTAGCAGATTTTATCATATGATATATATATATATCATATATATATATATATATATATATATATATATATATATATATATAATAAATCAATAATAATATATTACAAAAATTAATAATGGGTCAACATCAATGCACTCCATACAATAATTGTTGAGAAATGATAAGAGTATAATATTTTCACATTATTCATTATTAAGCTGGTTCAGTTATTGTATATCTTGCTTAAATACAAATTGTCCAAAAATAAAAAAATATGACTACATATATTAGAAGCTTGTCCACACTGACTCTCTGTGTTCCCATTCATATTAAAACATTAAAGATACAAAGATACACAACATTAAAACATGAAAGATACAAAGATACACAACATTAAAACATTAAAGATACAAAGATACATAACATTTTTTAAATTTTGATATCAGATATATTGTGATATTAAACTTAGAGTTTTTTAGTACTTTTATTTTATCATTATTGTTTTTAATTATCTCACATTATATTTGTAGTAATTTTTTGTGTAAAGTAGTATAAAGTATGATCCTGAGTATTAATTGACTTTAGAAGATTCCAAAATTAGTACACTTTGTACTTTTGTTTACCTTAATAAGTTTCTCTTTCTGTTTTAATCATAACTGCATTCTTTAAATTATGGATTGATCTATGACTTAATTAAAATGAATGACTAAGAAATATAATTTTCAATGTTAATTGTAACTGACACTTTTTTAAAATTTCTCACCACACATTTTTCCATTGTTTTTATATAAAAGGACTGTTTCCATGAATAAATATTTGTCTGAATACGTTCCTTCTTAGAACAAAATTTTTCACTACACAGTCTTTCATATTCTCATTTATTTTCCCAGGTATAGTCAGATAGATATATATTTTTATATCATATATAGAATCAGTCTTTTATATAAAAACAATATGTAGGGAGATATATATCAACCACTGGTTATTGATTGACTTCTTTGTATAGCTTATCAGCATTTTGTGGTCTATTTAAAACAAGAAAATATATTAGTATAAATTAAAAGACAGCTTATGAAACATAATGTTCTAAGAGGGAACGTATTCAAATAAAATATTTATTCATGGAATCAGTCCTTTATATAAAAACAATGGAAAAATGTGTGGTGAGAAATTTAAAAAATGTGTCAGTTACAATTAATATGTTCCTTCTCAAAATGAAAAATTCACTACTCAGCTTTTAATTTTGTCATTCATTTGGCCACTTTCAGTCATATACATATATATATTTATATTCTATCTTCCAAATCTGTGTATTTGTATCTGTGTGTTCTATCCTCTATATATAATTGTTATTTACTAAGTATATCTTAGTTTTGGTGCAAGGCCTCAAGTCTGAAGCATCCACTATTAATGATCTACAAAGTCAGCTTGATAATAATTACACCAGCACAAGGTGCCTGTTTTCTATATATAGTTATCTTAAAAAGCAAGGCCTCAAATCAGAAGCATCTACTATTAATGATCTACAAGCTTAACTTGATAATAATTACACCAGCACAAGGTGCCTGTTTTCTATATATAGTTATCTTAAAAAGCAAGGCCTCAAATCAGAAGCATCTACTATTAATGATCTACAAGCTTAACTTGATAATAATTACACCAGAACAAGGTGCCTGTTTTTTATATATAGTTATCTTAAAAAGCAAGGCCTCAAATCAGAAGCATCTACTATTAATGATCTACAAGCTTAACTTGATAATAATTACACCAGCACAAGGTGCCTGTTTTTTATATATACTTATCTTAAAAAGCAAGGATGCAAGTCTGAAGCATCGACTATTAATGATCTACAAGCTTAGCTTGATAATAATTACACCAGAACAAGGTGCCTGTTTTTTATATATAGTTATCTTAAAAAGCAAGGCCTCAAATCTGAAGCATCTACTATTAATGATCTACAAGCTTAGCTTGATAATAATTACACCAGAACAAGGTGCCTGTTTTTATATATAGTTATCTTAAAAAGCAAGGCCTCAAATCTGAAGCATCGACTATTAATGATCTACAAGATTAACTTGATAATAATTACACCAGCACAAGGTGCCTGTTTTTTATATATAGTTATCTTAAAAAGCAAGGACGCAAGTCTGAAGCATCGACTATTAAAGATCTACAAGCTTAGCTTGATAATAATTACACCAGAACAAGGTGCCTGTTTACTATATATTGTTATCTTAAAAAGCAAGGCCTCAAATCTGAAGCATCGACTATTAATGATCTACAAGCTTAACTTGATAATAATTACACCAGAACAAGGTGCCTGTTTTTTATATATAATAATCTTAAAAAGCAAGGCCTCAAATCTGAAGCATCTACTATTAATGATCTACAAGCTTAGCTTGATAATAATTACACCAGAACAAGGTGCCTGTTTTTTATACATAGTTATCTTAAAAAGCAAGGCCTCAAATCTGAAGCATCGACTATTAATGATCTACAAGCTTAACTTGATAATAATTACACCAGAACAAGGTGCCTGTTTTTTATATATAGTTATCTTAAAAAGCAAGGACGCAAGTCTGAAGCATCGACTATTAATGATCTACAAGCTTAGCTTGATAATAATTACACCAGAACAAGGTGCCTGTTTTTTATATATAGTTATCTTAAAAAGCAATGACACAAGTCTGAAGCATCCACTATTAATGATCTACAAGCTTAGCTTGATAATAATTACACCAGAACAAGGTGCCTGTTTTCTATATATGATAATCTTAAAAAGCAAGGACACAAGTCTGAAGCATCCACTATTAATGATCTACAAGCTTAGCTTGATAATAATTACACCAGCACAAGGTGCCTGTTTCTATATATAATAATCATAAACAGCAAGGACACAAGTCTGAAGCATTGACTATTAATGATCTACAAGCTTAGGTTAATAATTACACCAGCACAAGGTGCCTGTTTTTTATATATAGTTATCTTAAAAAGCAAGGTCGCAAGTCTGAAGCATCTACTATTAATGATCTACAAGCTTAGCTTAATAATTACACCAGCACAAGGTGCCTGTTTTCTATATATAATAATCTTAAAAAGCAAGGATGCAAGTCTGAAGCATCTACTATTAAAGATCTACAAGCTTAGCTTGATAATAATTTCACCAGCACAAGGTGCTTGTTTTCTATATATGATAATCTTAAAAAGCAAGGACGCAAGTCTGAAGCATCGACTATTAATGATGTACAAGCTTAGCTTGATAATAATTACACCAGCACATGGTGCCTGTTTTCTATATATAATAATCATAAAAAGCAAGGCCACAAGTCTGAAACATCGACTATTAAAGATCTACAAGCTTAGCTTGATAATAATTACACCAGCACAAGGTGCCTGTTTTCTATATATAATAATCTTAAAAAGCAAGGACGCAAGTCTGAAGCATCTACTATTAAAGATCTACAAGCTTAGCTTAATAATTACACCAGCACATGGTGCCTGTTTTCTATATATAATAATCTTAAAAAGCAAGGATGCAAGTCTGAAGCATCTACTATTAAAGATCTACAAGCTTAGCTTGATAATAATTACACCAGCACAAGGTGCCAGTTTTCTATATATGATAATCTTAAAAAGCAAGGACACAAGTCTGAAGCATCGACTATTAATGATCTACAAGCTTAGCCTGATAATAATTACACCAGCACAAGGTGCCTGTTTTCTATATATAATAATCATAAAAAGCAAGGACACAAGTCTGAAGCATCA
Organism: Acanthosepion pharaonis; assembly: GCA_903632075.3. Lineage (NCBI taxonomy): Eukaryota > Metazoa > Mollusca > Cephalopoda > Sepiida > Sepiidae > Acanthosepion > Acanthosepion pharaonis. The sequence continues at coordinate 846,676 of CAHIKZ030001284.1, forward strand.
ACTATTAATGATCTACAAGCTTAGCTTGATAATAATTACACCAGCACAAGGTGCCTGTTTTTTATATATAGTTATCTTAAAAAGCAAGGACGCAAGTCTGAAGCATCGACTATTAATGATCTACAAGCTTAGCTTGATAATAATTACACCAGCACATGGTGCCTGTTTTCTATATATAGTTATCTTTAATAGCAATTGCCTTAATCAATGTTTAGGCTTAAAATTCAATAAAAAACAAAAGCTGTAAATTTGGAAATACTGGTTTCACAGATAATTATTTACTAAATTTAGGTTAGATTTTGTCATATAGTTTGAAATACAGAACAGCCAGTGAAGATAAAATTTACTACTTTTTATGTGATATGTGGGTGAGTATTCCTTTTTCATAACTTCTTGTCCCTTGTTATTTAAGAATAATTGTTGTCCTTTCACCATCCTTATTTGTCTCTTTGTGGCTCTTGTTCAGTTACCCATTTTACTCAGAATGTTTTAAGTAGGTTAATCACAATTTATCCTTCCCACTTATCTTGCATTTAGTATGCCCTGTGAGTATTAAATTCCAAAAACTTTCTTTCCTTAGTATTTGTCAAAAAACTTTAGCTGTCTCTTTACTGATTGTTACCTACAGTTTTTGTGGTTCCTATTATGTATAGGTCCTTCTGTATGGGAAACTGTTCACTGTTCATCTTCACTTCAAGGACATCTGCAAAAGGCACATGGAAGTGATAGACATGGATATCAAGACATTGCCAATAATCACTCATGCTGAGATGCAATTTACACTGATGTCTGGAGTGAGGAGAAGAGAAACAAAGGTTTGTTGCAGGGGAGAAACATGCTCAAAAGAAAGAAAATAACAAGGTGACATCAGGGGGAGAGCATCTTCACATGCATTCATTGCAATCGAGACTGGCATTACTGTGTGGGCTTGTACCGCCATAAAAGTTGCTGCACCACCATTGGCAACTGTGGCATAATTCTTTGGATGCAGGTCCAAGGTTTCTTGAATCTGATGGATGCCACACACACAGAAATTCTGTATAAAATTTAATTGTTCTACCCATTGTATTCTCAGTATCCATAAGTAAAATCATGGCAGTGAGGAAACTGCACAGTCATTTCTTTGTTTATGAGGACATTTTATGATAATATTTTTTCATTTTCTGAAAGGTTTCTTTTGTTAGTCCTATGCACATTTGGATTTCTGTGTCACATTTTCTCTTTGTCTATTAATGCACTAAAGTTTATCCCTTGTTTCCTGTTTAGGATTAGGTTCCCAGTTCCTTTCAAAGTCTACTTCTACTTTATATTCCTAACGTCTGACTGATCTCTGAAATGTCATTCACTAATTAAATCTTGACTGTTATCTTTCTTATTTAGCCCACGGGAACTTCACTTCTTGCCTTTTCTTACACTAATAAAACACCATACAGTAACACTCTACCTTGAGTGGCTCTTGGGCCTTGTACTGAGGGAACATTAGTTAAAAATAAAACAAGAAAACACTACTTTTATAGTAGTCATGTAATCTCTTGCAAGAAAATCACGTTAACCTTTGCCCCATGGTGAGCTACCCATTATAACTATGTTATTATTTTTTTAATCAGCATCAGCCCCATGCAAGGCAGTAAAGCTTCTAAGACACAAGCGGTTACTGAGTGTGGAAGAATTCGAAACAGAAACATTAATAATGAGAGGGAAGAGAAAAGAGTAATCAGGAGGACAGTAAACAGTGATTGACATTGCATTTAAATTTTTGCTGATTAAAATTGACTGGAAAAGCATGGGGCAGGATAGGTGTTCCACAATTGAGAAGTGTGAGAAAACAAACTGTTAGTATATAATTTATGGCAACATCTAGCCAGCTCAACTGCAAATTGATGAGATCTCAACACCAAAATCTAGTACTGTGCTTAAATTCAAAAAGTCTAAGTATGATAGGAAAGACCTCATCCAAACAATTACCATGAAAGTATTTATAGAAAGGACACACAGATACAACCTTATGGTGATGGGAAAGTGACTGAAGCCAAGTCACCAGGTCAGGACCAATAATATTGCTGATTCTTCTTTGAATTTTATCAAGGTGTTCAAGGTATAATTATGTATTCAAATCTAATAGGTTCTAGGACATATCTTTCTGTTGATTATGTGGTATCTTCATATAGCAGATCTATTGTGTAATTCATACATATGAAATGAATAATTAATATATATTGAGTAATTTATACATATCAAATGAGTAATTCGTACATATGAAGTAATATGAATTGTCAAGAACTTATTTCTCAGAGGATAAACAGTGTTTGACAAATCTGTTTTTACTTTTTTGAAAAATTTTGACAACATTGTTGAATCTATAGAAAAAGGAAACTAAAAAATCTAGTGACTTGAATCTTCTGAAAAGGAACAGACACCTTCCATTATGATTCTTATTTTTGTTAATATATTATCATTGTTTAATAAAACTGTTATGATGTTGATTTGGGGTTAATAAAGACAAACGCCAAATAACACGTAACAATAAAAAGGGGTTTATTCGGTTGGTAAGTAGGTACAGAAATCGCCTGAGTAGTCTATAACTAGCTCAGCCAAGAACTTCTCCGACTCTGTCTGTCTTTTGACATGCCACTATTTAACATCTTTGTTTGTAGACAAGTTCATCTTCAAGAGGGGTGGTAGGTTTCCTACACAACAAAAACATATATATATAAACTGTTAATGTAAAAAAATATGCATATCTTCCCACATGTATAATCTCAGTTATTCTGAGAGAATAATACTGTATTGCAGTGAGTTTTCAGAAAGACTGCTAGGTTTGAGAGGATGTTCTCAGATGCATTTTGATGTTTGTGTGTGAGTTTGCATCTAAAACTAAAAATGGCAGCAGTAACATTTCATTAAATCATGACTTTGTCAGACTGAAAAAAGTTTGCTGGCCATAAACATCTTTGAATTTACATTAAAGCAGAATCAGTTTTCACTGAGGATCCAGTGACATGTCTGGTTTTATTTAATACTATGTAAAGGAATTTCTAATGTAGCTATGGGAACATATATATTTTATATATACTGGGTGTTTCAGCAAAATTGTCCAATTGTTAGCTTAAGCTTTGAACTATTGCATCTTAGATTAAAGATATCTTACTGGAATTCTGCAAGGTTTTATAACACTGTTGGACTCTACTTTGAACAATAATAATGTATTTAGCTCTAAATTGAAATCATGATCCCTCTTCTTGTTGTGGATACCTGTACTGTTTTTTAAACTTATTCACTGTCCTCTTGATAGTTGTTGAATGGACTTTGAAGATGGAAGCCAGAGTATAAATGTTGGTACCATTACTGAAGGCCTGAATGATCTTTTTCCTCACACCATTGACCTTTTTTCCTCAGCTTCACTGTCTTCCAAACAGAGGTTTGGAAGACATAGTGTGGCTGATTTTAACCTGTTCTCTTTCTAGCTGAATAACTCAATGGATTTGTCAGTGATTCTTATGATAAATGGTGTCAAGGTGGTTAAATGTCTTATCTGAAAACCTGGAAAAAGAAACTCAATTAGTTTAGTACTTTTTTAGATATTAAGCATTTTGTGGGATAGACAATTATCCAATGCTGGATGATTTTTTGCATTACACCCGATATATATATATATATATATATATATATATATATATATATATATATATGTGAAAAGTGTGTGTATATAAATATAAATAAATATATATATATAATTATTTATATATCATATGTGTGGTACTTATTAGAAAGCGCTCAATATCAGAGATATAAAAATTAACATATAACATAATAACCAGCTTTAAAATAATAACAAATAAAACCTTTTTTTTAAAAATTAAAACTAAAAAAATAGTAATTTTTACCTATCATAATTTTACACAGACCTCACTACACATATATACATACATGCAAGGAAATATTATTCAGTGAAAAAATAGAAAAATGCTCTGATTGTTGACATGTATACATTCACGAGACATTCACGAGAAATTTTTGCTACACTTCCAATCTTTGAATTTCAACATACAAATGCGTATCTATAGACACAACACCACCCATATACATACATATGTCAAATTCGAAATTGTCCACATATGTTTATATATGTATGAGTCCCGACGGACAAGCAAGTGTGTATATGTGTCTGCATACCTCATTTGATGTACGGACATGCATCTATGTTTGCGTTAGCATGATGACATCATGATGACGATTCCCCCCACTCCCATAATAACACCAATACACGCAATCTACATAAACCCAAATTTAAAAAAAATAATCAGTTTGTCTGATGATCGTAAAAAAGCATGAAACCCAGGGTCACAAACTCACATCAATCCAACCAAAATATATATATATATATATATATATATATATATATATATATATATATATATATACTATACCTGATTTTATTATGCAAGTCATTTATTATGCATGCTTATATACATGCACTGAAATAGATACATACATCCCAACAAACTTAAAAGGAATGAAAACATATATGATCAGAATGTGACAGATTGGGATCACTGTATATACACAGATAAATAGATAGATCTCAGTGAAATGAAACTGAAAATTAGATACAAACAGACCGACAAGAGACTACTATGAACATACATACATACATACATACATACATACATACATACATACATACATACTTAAATAATTGATGGTTGTCAAACCGTTACATAAGTATGACTTGCTGACAAGTTTGATTAATGCTTTTGGTTCTCATGAGAATGAAAATGGCTCATAAAGCTTCCAACTAACTTCCCATGCTTATTGCGAATGTGGTAAAGTAATTTTTTTGTACAGGACTTGGCCTGTTTTGTAAAGTTTGTTCAGCTTGTTTGTGGGTTTTCATGAAGAATATGAGCATACATATATAGGTGGGGGCTGTCAATTTGTAACATTAGTATGATCATTACTGACAATTTTTCCATCTACTTTACTCTAACTATCTTCCAAGGTGGAAGTTGGTTAGAGTAAAGACAGAAATTAAACACTGGCTTGGAAAAATGACCAAAGATTTTTTTTCATTTACAAGATATGAAAATGTTTCTTGTATGTTGTATAGTGTAGCAAGCGAATGTATGGTGTATGTGGTGTAAAATAAAAATTTGAAAATGACTATGCTTAAGCTGGCTGACTGCTTGTTGGCTATTGGTTTAGGCTTGTCATGTTGATAGAAGAGTTCATTTTCTTTCTATGTCCATAGGAGTTCGTTCTCACAGTTCCAGATCGTCAGTCAGTCATGCTCTCAGGTAGCCTCTATAGTTAGTATGCGTGTGTGTGTGTGTGTGTGTGTGTGTGTGTGTGTGTGTGTGTGTGTGAAAAGTCTCTTTCTCTTTCTCTCTCTCTCTCTCTGCTTTCTTCATTGGTCATGGGAATTTGGCTGAAGCTCAGATCAGATCTATTTTAGAGAATACTGATTTTTGTAATAATATGGAAGTAAAATCTTGTAGATGTGGAATGGTATGATTGGAATTCGATGTTGTTATTCTATTCAGAGCTTGGTAGTCTCCACATGGTCTCCATTCTGAACTGTTTCTATTTGGCATTATGTGTAATGACAATTCCCAAAGACTTTTAGATGAATAGATTATATATAACCCAGCAACCATTGAAATTCCACTTTGGCAATTTTAAGTTTATCTAGTGATAATCATCATGGTGTTGCATGTACTGGTTGTCCAGTGGTGATTATCCAATGTACCAAATTATGTTTTGAATTTTTATTTTGCATCACTGGTTGGTTATATCTCCAAATTCCTTTATCAATGTTCTATAAATGCTGTTATCAGGTAGTGCTGCTCTGATTTCCATGGAAGGTGATTTAGTTGGTGAACTCTTCATGGATAGAGATGTTGAGCTATCCACTAAACATTGCCTTTTAAGGTCAACAATAAGACCATAATGTCACAAAAATCTACACCTAAAAGCCAGAACTTTGATGTCAGCACTTATAAATGTCCATGGTAATGAATATCTAAATCCAATATCCAGAGTGAGTGATTTTTTCCTGTAAATGTTTATAATGGTATCGTTCACTGCTACTAGGGAGAATTTGTGGGGGTGTTCATTTTTGTGTTCCTGGTAAAATTCTTAAATCAGCGCCAGTATCAACTAAAAATTGCAAGCCAGAGATTTTGTCTGTGATGTGGAAAAAATTTTATTTAAAAGATGTGGTACCTGCATTCAATGATACCAGTTAATCTGTTACTGACACTCCTTGGTGTAGGAGTGTGAAATGTACATGGAGGTGTACATTTCTTGGCATTAATTCCATGATGCCAGTGATACCAACAATATTTTTGATCACTTTTTAAACTCTGATGTCTGCTATTGGACTGTCTCTCTCTGCTGCTGTTACATTTGTGTTGGTGTCATGATACATGCCACTCTTGAATGAATTGGTTAATGCTTAGTGTCATTTTTTTAATAATTTCTTCCAATCTGTCTAGATGTAGATAATGTTATGAGGATGATGGCAATAAACATGGAAATATTAACAAAATCAAGGAGACTTGATTGTTAATCAAATATTGATTAGCTACAAAGGATGTTTTCATAGTTGCTTTCATCCTTTCTACATGTAGATAATGTTATGAGGATGATGGCAATAAACATGGAAATATTAACAAAAATCAAGGAGACTTGATTGTTAATCAAATATTGATTATCTCCAAGGATGTTTTTTTCATAGTTGCTTTCATCCTTTTACATGTAGATAATGTTAAGAGGATTGGCAATAAACATGGAAATATTAACAAAATCAAGGAGACTTGATTTTAATCAAATATTGATTATCTACAAGGATGTTTTTCATAGTTGCTTTCATCCTTTCTACATGTAGATAATGTTATGAGGATGATGGCAATAAACATGGAAATATTAACATAATCAAGGAGACTTGATTGTTAATCAAATATTGATTAGCTACAAGGATGTTTTTTCACAGTTGCTTTCATCCTTTCTAAATGTAGATAATGTTATGAGGATGATGGCAATAAACATGGAAATATTAACAAAATCAAGGAGACTTGATTGTTAATCAAATATTGATTAGCTACAAGGATGTTTTTCATAGTTGCTTTCATCCTTTCTACATGTAGATAATGTTATGAAGATGATGGCAATAAACATGGAAATATCAACATAATCAAGGAGACTTGATTGTTAAGCAAATATTGTTTAGCTACAAGGATGTTTTTCACAGTTGCTTTCATCCTTTCTACATGTAGATAATGTTATGAAGACACTGGCAATAAAAATGGAAATATTAACAAAATCAAGGAGACTTGATTGTTAATCAAATATTGATTATCTACAAGGATGTTTTTCACAGTTGTTTTCATCCTTTCTGGGTGTAGATAATGTCATGAGGATGATGTCAATAAACATGGAAATATCATTAAAATGAAAGAGCCTCAATTGTTTACTAATTAAATATTTATTTGCTGCAATGATGTTTTTCAGAGTTACTTTCTATCTTTACATTTTAGAGTGTCTTGTAGAAAATCTAGTGACATGTCTGGTTTTGTGATTCTGATTGCTGCTCATGCCAACTTGTAGATATTTAGCAATCACTCTTGACATTGTATTTCTTTAATTACCTTTCTGGCTATAACTTAAGATTCAACTTGGCCATGCTTTCTTCCAGAGCAGTTTCTGGCAACAACTTTTCTTGTTATTTCTGTTGGCTCCTGATACATTCTTGGCTTTAAATCCTTTGAATTCTCTGCTATGTTGTAGCTATGTGTGAATGAGATTTTAGAATTAAGATAAACATGGTGGAAATTATAAGGTGATGAATCTGGATAATTTTTGCTTTTGACCAATGAATGCAGACAAATCTGTTTTTGAAACAAACTTTTGCTTTTATTTATGTTTACTTGAAATAACTGCTAAGATTTATAGTCTCTGATAAGAAGACAAATTTAAATTTAAAAAATAATTTCTTTTATCAAAGCCATAAAAGCTTTTAGCATTCTGTCATTCATTTTCCACAAGTTTATTTAAATTATTTACTACCTAGCAAAAACAATTTGAGAATATTAATGCTACTTTTAATATTAATACTTTGATGAAATCCAAATAAGAATCTGCAATGTTATTGGTCTTGATGTAGCATCTCAGCTTCAATCATTTTCCCCACTGCCATAACATAGCTTCCCTGTGTCTTTTCTATAAATACTTTCATGGTAATTGTTCAGATTAATGTTACATTTAAATTTTTGACAATCAAAGTTGACTGAGAAACAAGTGACCAGAAGAGAGTTCCACAAGTGAGTAGTGTGAGAAAAGAAACTGTTAGCATAGAATTTATGATTACATCTAGCCAATTCAACTATGAATTAATGAGAGGACAATTTATCAGAACAATTAACATGAAAATATTTATAGAAAAGGGACAGGAAAGCTACATTACAGCAGTGGGAAAGTGACTGAAGCTGAGATGATAGGTTAGGACCAATAACATTGCAGATTTTTCTTTGAATTTTATCAAGTACCTTTAAATATATAGCAGAAGCAACAGACCAGATGTAACAGCAATATTCAATGCATGGATGAATGGTAGACAGATAAGTATATAAGATAGATTCTGTCAAGAAAAAATGTCTATCACAACACAGTGAACCAACTTTCCTATCAGACCAAGCAAATGATTCAATATATTTTTCCACTTCATGTCAGCAGAAAACTTTAGTCCAAGAAGGTGCAATAACTGACTCTCCAGAAGGTTAGCATGTCTATGGAAGACAAAAAGTGTTCTCTCAGATGATTAAAAAAAAAGCAGTTTCATTTTGGATGCATTAAAATTAACAATCCATTCCTTGCCCCAGTTAACAACAAATTGTTAGCTCATTTTTTAGATCAGCTGCCAATTTAACTTTATTAAATGGTTCATGGTTATTATTAAGACAGGAGTATATATTTGTCATCAGCATAGATACTGAGTTGAGAACTGATACTATCAGAAAAATCATTGATTAAAATTACGAATAACACAGTTCTGCGGATAGAGCACTTGGGGAGGTGGACACTTGCATTAATTCAAAACAACTTTGATCTAGAGAAGTGAAAGCCATATTGCTTATCTGAAAGAAGACTCTGCAAGGTGAGATGCTTAATCAATTCAGAGTTAATTAGAACCTCTAGTACTTTGCCAAAAAGAGATAGAAGGCTAATAGGCTGATAGAAGGATCAGATGGTTTGCCTGAGTTCTTAAAGACTGTTACTACATGAGAGGATTTTCAATAAGTAGGAAGTCAAGAAGCAGAAAGGCATTTATTGTAGAGTTTAGTGAGAACAGGAGCCAGCGCAGGAGCACTTACAGACTATTGCAGTTATATCATTCTTTGCGAGGATCCATTTTAGAGACATTAGCATAAACAATGGACAGAATTTATATGCACATCATACAATAAAATCTCAGTTCTAAGTGGAAAATTTCCTAAAAATAGAATAATGTGAAGATACAAAAAAGTGCTACTTTTCAATGTTGGAAAAAAAAAAATTATTCAATAATGACTGACAAATTCCAAAAGTACTCAAATTGGACAATTTATATCTAAATCTTTACCAGAAACCAGGAAAATGATCTAAAATATTGAAAAAATGAATTAAAAAATCCTTACTTATTCAAGGACACATGGCACAGTGGATAAAGGTGTTGGTTAGATCCAGTGATAGGACCCAAAGAGTGTGAGTTCAATACCCGGTTAAGGCAGTGGAGAACTTAGAGAGGGGAATTAATAGGAGATAACTGATAACTGACATCCATTAAACATGGCACGTGGAACTAGAAGAGTCTACCCCAGTGAGTTAAATAAAGAGTTCAGTTCAACATTCCAACCACCTGAAGGCCAGAGCATACATGTTGTAAAAAAATATGGCAACAAAGATGAGGACAATAGTCCGAATAATGTAAATAGTATAGTTAAATTCCCAGATCAATTCTGTGGACAAGACAGATTGGTATAAAATGACAATTGGAAAAAAATCTTAGATTTTGCCGACGCGTTTCAGCTTCCAACTTTTCCAAGGCAAAAATGAAATCAAAATGTCTTTGTTGTTATAGTTACATTAAAAAATCCCAATTTAAAAAGATAGACGCTTCTGTCTAAGCCTTTTTTTTGGTGGTTTCAGTGCATCACTTTATTAAATGAAAAAGAAGGAAAAAAAAAAAATCCCTTACTATAAAGGTAATTTACATTAACCAAAAAAAAGCAAACAGAAAAATCTATCTTTTTAAATTTGGATTTTTTGTCATTTTATAACAAGAAAAACATTTTGATTTCATTTTTGCCTTGAAAAGTTGGAAGACGAAATATATATTGGCAAAATCTATGATTTTTTTTTAATTGTCATCTTTTATACCAAATAACAGTATACATAATACCTCATCTCAGAAATATCGACAGAGACTGAGATAGATAGATAGATAGATAGATAGATAGATAGATAGATAGATAGATAGGACAGTAAAAATGTTTATGGAAAAAGGGAATTAAAAGCAAAAATTTTCAAATATAAGTCTTATTTCTCCACATGTATTCTTTCAATATCTAGGCACTTCTATAAGCAATGAAAGCATCCATTTATACTACCATGAAAGAACTATTGGTCCTGAGAATTCAGCCGTTTCTAAGCAACTTTTTTTACATCATTAAATATTTCTTTAAAATTTCTCTTGAACTCTCTGCTCTTGTCTGTTCCTGATTTGGGTACAACAGTTTCAGCTCACAGTGAGCAAAAAGTTTGCTCAACTTTAATTTTTCCCATAAGATTGCACAGACCAAACCAACTCAGATGTCCAGGGTGTTAGTTATTATATATATTGGAATATTTCTGTCAATCACCCTTAATTAAAACAGCATCAATTTTTTCCACACAAACTGATGTTGATGGTCTGCAGTTCCATTCATCATCTCCAACTTTGTTTTGTCTTTCTTTGAAATGTGTTATTCATTTGTACATTGTAAATTTTTTCAGGATAAACTTTGGTCAAAGCACTAATAATATCCTCAGTATTTCAACCATTTTTACATCTTGTATCAGTTTTTTCACATCTTGTATCAGTTTTTTACACCTTGTATCAGTTTTTTACACCTTGTATCAGTTTTTTAACATCTTGTATCAGTTTTAATGCTCTAAAGAGGATTGTTTTAAACTGGAATAAACTTCAATCTAGTACTCTATAACAGGCATGGAAGACTTAAATTTAAACTTAATATTAAAAAATATATAAATAATAAATAAATTCCATTGTTTTGCAGTGAGGTTACAACCAGAGTTTTAATCTACTCTATGGTGACAACATGCACAGATAAAATTTCTGGTGGTTTCAGTGCATCAGTTTATTAAATGCTTTGCTATATTAAATTTAGAAACTGTAAGGTTTTCACATTCTTCAAATAAAATGAGTAGCAGACATTAAAAAGTCAGCAATATTCCTCATGTTTTTTTAAAATATTTGAAAAAATTTTTTAAAATGAAATAATTGTGAGTATGAAAAGGCATTTGAATCAGTAGAAAACTCAGATTTTGTCAAATTACAGTATTAAAAAAATTATATAAAAGTTAATAACAAACAATATAACAGTACATTTGTAATTTCATCAGTAAAAGTCATAAATAATATAATGATTAAAAAAGGAGTGAGTCAGTATTGTTTTTCATAGTTACTTTCATCCTTTCTAGATGCAGATAATGTTATGAGGATGATGGCAATAAACATGGAAATATTAAGAAAATCAAGGAGACTTGATTGTTAATCAAATATTGATTAGCTACAACGATGTTTTTCACAGTTGCTTTCATCCTTTCTACATGTAGATAATGTTATGAGGATGATGTCAATAAACATGGAAATATTAACAAAATCAAGGAGACTTGATTGTTAATCAAATATTGATTAGCTAGAACAATGTTTTTCACAGTTGCTTTCATCCTTTCTACATGTAGATAACATTATGATGATGATGGCAATAAACATGGAAATATTAACAAAATCAAGGAGACTTGATTGTTAATCAGATATTGATTAGCTTAAGGATGTTTTTCACAGTTTGTTTTTTCATCCTTTCTACATGTAGATAATGTTATGAGGATGATATTAATAAACATGGAAATATTAACAAAATCAAGGAGACTTGATTGTTAACCAAATATTAAATTAGCTACAAGGATGTTTTTCACAGTTGCTTTCATCCTTTCTACATGTAGATAATGTTAAGAGGATGATGGCAATAAACATGGAAATATTAACAAAATCAAAAGGAGACTTGATTGTTAATCAAATATTGATTAGCTACAAGGATGTTTTTCACAGTTGCTTTCATCCTTTCTCCATGTAGATAATGTTAAGAGGATGATGGCAATAAACATGGAAATATTAAAAAAAATCAAGGAGAAGTGATGGTTAATCAAATATTGATTAGCTAGAACGATGTTTTTCAAAGTTGATTTCATCCTTTCTACATGTAGATAATGTTATGAGGATGATGGCAATAAACATGGAAATATTAACAAATTCAAGGAGACTTGATTGTTAACCAAATATTGATTAGCTACAACGATGTTTTTCGCAGTTGCTTTCATCCTTTCTACATGTAGATAATGTTATGAGTATGATGGCAATAAACATGGAAATATTAACAAAATAGACTTGATTGTTAATCAAATATTGATTAGCTACAAGGATGTTTTTCATAGTTCCTTTCATCCTTTCTACATGTAGATAATGTTATGAGGATGATGGCAATAAACATGGAAATATTAACAAAATCAAGGAGACTTATTATTAATCAAATATTAATTAGCTACAATGATGTTTTTTTCAAATGGATTGCTTTCATCCTTTCTACATGTAGATAATGTTATGTGGATGATGGCAATAAACATGAAAAATATTAACAAAATCAAGGAGACTTGATTGTTAATCAAATATTGAATTTAGCTACAAGGATGTTTTTCACAGTTGTTTTTCATCCTTTCTACATGTAGATAATTTTAAGAGGATGATGGCAATAAACAAAAAAATATTAACAAAATCAAGGAGACTTGATTGTTAATCAAATATTGATTAGCTTATTTGGATGTTTTTCACAGTTGCTTTCATCCTTTCTACATGCAGATAATGTTAAGAGGATGATGGCAATAAACATGGAAATATTAACAAAATCAAGGAGACTTGATTGTTAATCAAATATTGATTAGCTACAAGGATGTTTTCACATTTGCTTTCATCCTTTCTACACATTAGATAATGTTATGAGGATGATGGCAATAAACATGGAAATATTAACAAAATCAAGGAAATTGATTGTTAATCAAATATTGATTAACTACATGGATGTTTTTTCAGTTGTAATTTTCATCCTTTCTACATGTAGATAATGTTTGAGGATGATGGCAATAAACATGGAAATATTAACAAAATCAAGGAACTTTTTTATTAATCAAATATTGATTAGCTACAAGGATGTTTTTTTTCATAGTTGCTTTCATCCTTTCTACATGTAGATAATGTTAAGTGGATGATGGCAATAAACATGGAAATATTAACAAAATCAAGGAGACTTGATTGTTAATCAAATATTGATTAGCTACAAGGATGTTTTTCACAGTTGCTTTCATCCTTTCTACATGTAGATAATGTTAAGAGGATGATGGCAATAAACATGGAAATATTAACAAAATCAAGGAGACTTGATTGTTAATCAAATATTGATTAGCTACAATGATGTTTTCACAGTTGCTTTCATCCTTTCTACATGCAGATAATGTTAAGAGGATGATGGCAATAAACATGGAAATATTAACAAAATATAAAGGAGACTTGATTGTTAATCAAATATTGATTAGCTACAAAGGATGTTTTTCACAGTTGATTTCATCCTTTCTACATGTAGATAATGTTAAGAGGATGATGGCAATAAACATGGAAATATTAACAAAATCAAGGAGACTTGATTGTTAATCAAATATGATTAGCTACAACGATGTTTTTTCACATTTGCTTTCATCCTTTCTACATGTAGATAATGTTATGAGGATGATGGCAATAAACATGGAAATATTAACAAAATCAAGGAGAATTGATTGTTAATCAAATATTGATTAGCTACATGGATAAATTTTTCAAACAGTTGCTTTCATCCTTTCTACATGTAGATAATGTTATGAGGATGATGGCAATAAACATGGAAATATTAAATCAAAAATTCAAGGAAATATTGATTGTTAACCAAATATTAATTAGCTACAATGATGTTTTAAACAGTTGCTTTCATCCTTTCTACATGATAGATGTTGTTATGGATGATGGCAATAAACATGGAAATATTAACAAAATCAAGGAGACTTGATTTTAATCAAATATTGATTAGCTAAAAGGATGTTTTTCACAGTTGCTTTCAAGGAAATGTAGATAATGTTAAGAGGATGATGGCAATAAACATGGAAATATTTCAAAATCAAGGAGACTTGATTGTTAATCAAATATTGATTAAATTACAATATTGTTTTTCACAGTTGCTTTCATCCTTTCTACATGCAGATAATGCTAAGAGGATGATGGCAATAAACATGGAAATATTAACAAAATCAAGGAGACTTGATTGTTAATCAAATATTGATTAGCTACAACGATGTTTTTCACAGTTGATTTCATCCTTTCTACATGTAGATAATGTTAAGAGGATGATGGCAATAAACATGGAAATATTAACAAAATCAAGGAGACTTGATTGTTAATCAAATATTGATTAGCTACAAGGATGTTTTTCACATTTGCTTTCATAATTTTCTACATGTAGATAATGTTATGAGGATGATGGCAATAAACATGGAAATATTAACATAATCAAGGAGACTTGATTGTTAATCAAATATTGATTAGCTACATGGATGTTTTTCACAGTTGCTTTCATCCTTTCTACATGTAGATAATGTTATGAGGATGATGGCAATAAACATGGAAATATTAACAAAATCAAGGAGACTTGATTGTTAATCAAATATTGATTAGCTACAACGATGTTTTTCGCAGTTCCTTTCATCCTTTCTACATGTAGATAATGTTAAGAGGATGATGGCAATAAACATGGAAATATTAACAAAATCAAGGAGACTTGATTGTTAATCAAATATTGATTAGCTACAAGGATGTTCTTCACATTTGCTTTCATCCTTTCTACATGTAGATAATGTTATGAGGATGATGGCAATAAACATGGAAATATTAACAAAATCAAGGAGACTTGATTGTTAATCAAATATTGATTAGCTACAAGGATGTTTTTTTCACAGTTGCTTTCATCCTTTCTACATGTAGATAATGTTATGAGGATGATGGCAATAAACATGGAAATATTAACAAAATCAAGGAGAATTGATTGTTAATCAAATATTGATTAGCTACAAGGATGTTTTTCACAGTTGCTTTCATCCTTTCTACATGTAGATAATGTTATGAGGATGATGGCAACAAACATGGAAATATTAACAAAATCAAGGAGACTTGATTGTTAATCAAATATTGATTACCTACAAGGATGTTTTTCACAGTTGATTTCATCCTTTCTACATGTAGATAATGTTAAGAGGATGATGGCAATAAACATGGAAATATTAACAAAATCAAGGAGACTTGATTGTTAATCAAATATTGATTAGCTACAAGGATGTTTTTCACAGTTGCTTTCATCCTTTCTACATGTAGATAATGTTAAGAGGATGATGGCAATAAACATGGAAATATTAACAAAATCAAGGAGACTTGATTGTTAATCAAATATTGATTAGCTACAAGGATGTTTTTCACAGTTGCTTTCATCCTTTCTACATGTAGATAATGTTATGAGGATGATGGCAATAAACATGGAAATATTAACAAAATCAAGGAGACTTGATTGTTAATCAAATATTGATTAGCTACAAGGATCTTTTTTCACAGTTGCTTTCATCCTTTCTACATGTAGATAATGTTAAGAGGATGATGGCAATAAACATGGAAATATTAACAAAATCAAGGAGACTTGATTGTTAATCAAATATTGATTAGCTACAACGATGTTTTTCACAGTTGCTTTCATCCTTTCTACATGTAGATAATGTTAAGAGGATGATGGCAATAAACATGGAAATATTAACAAAATCAAGGAGACTTGATTGTTAATCAAATATTGATTAGCTACAATGATGTTTTTCACAGTTGCTTTCATCCTTTCTACATGTAGATAATGTTAAGAGGATGATGGCAATAAACATGGAAATATTAACATAATCAAGGAGACTTGATTGTTAATCAAATATTGATTAGCTACAACAATCTTTTTCACAGTTGCTTTCATCCTTTCTACATGTAGATAATGTTATGAAGATGATGGCAATAAACATGGAAATATTAACAAAATCAAGGAGACTTGATTGTTAATCAAATATTGATTAGCTACAACGATGTTTTTCACAGTTGCTTTCATCCTTTCTACATGTAGATAATGTTAAGAGGATGATGGAAATAAACATGGAAATATTAACAAAATTTAGGAGACTTGATTGTTAATCTAATATTGATTAGCTACAACGATCTTTTTCACAGTTGCTTTCATCCTTTCTACATGTAGATAATGTTATGAAGATGATGGCAATAAACATGGAAATATTAACAAAATCAAGGAGACTTGATTGTTAATCAAATATTGATGAGCTACAAGGATGTTTTTCACAGTTGCTTTCATCCGTTCTACATGTAGATAATGTTATGAGGATGATGGCAATAAACATGGAAATATTAACAAAATCAAGGAGACTTGATTGTTAATCAAATATTGATTAGCTACAAGGATGTTTTTCACAGTTGCTTTCATCCTTTCTACATGTAGATAATGTTAAGAGGATGATGGAAATAAACATGGAAATATTAACAAAATCACCTGGTTATCTTTTTGTTAAGATGTCATGTTGGTGACTTAAAACCAGAATTTCAGTTTTCTGGTCACATCAATAATAAACTGATTTATCCATATACTGAAACAAAACCATAATTTATTTATATAATTACTAGGGTTGCTGAAAATTTCTCCATGTAACTCAATTCCCAAATTTCTGAATACAGCTTTAAATATCATAATTTTCACTGGCAAATCATTTGATAGAGGGTGAATAATTTTCAGCACCCCTCATATTTACGAGCATCTATAATTTCAACTGTTACTACTGTATTAGAAATTTCAAGTGTTGTATAACAAGCAGCAATATACAGATAAATAGAAAAGCTGCAGAGCATGGGCACACAGGCAAAAAAATTATATACAAATAACTTTGACAAGCAGCAAGATATAGACTCACTAACAAATACTTTTACATTGACACAAGTAAGAAACTCTCTATCTACTCATATCTACCTGTTAGAACAATTGCATATCTATCTATCTATCTATCTATCTATCTATCTATCTCTCTCTCTCTCTCTATATATATATATATATATATATATATATATATATATATATATTTCAGCCTGTTCATATCTATCTATCTGAGTTTGTTCATATCTATCTCAGTCTGTATGTATCTATCTGAGTCTGTTCATATCTATCTCAGTCTATTCATATTTATCTGTCTATTTATCTATCTTTCTATGTATCTATCTATATATGTTTGTATCTATCTATCTCTTCATATCTATGTTTATATCTATTGAGCTCAGTTTTGTGTATGCTTCTCTCTCTCTCTCCCTCCCTCTCAATGTTCTATTCACATTATGTATTTAGCTACCTATGTCTGTTCATATCTATCTATCTATCTATCTATTTCAGTCTGTTCAAATCTAGCTATCACATTTTTTTTATCTCTCTCTTTCAATCATATGTTCATGTTATCTATCTATATACATATGAAGAAAAATAGTCTTAAGATGTGCTATATTTATATTTATATTATATATATATATATATATATATATATATATATATATATATATATCAGTCTGTTCATATCTACCTTTCTATCTATTTATCTCTTTTTTATGTATCTCTCTCTCTCTTTTAATGATCTGTTCAAATCTATTTGTTTATTATGACCAATATTTTCCAAATAATCACACTAATAAGAAATAACCCTAAGAGAAATTTATTTCAAATTGAAAATGTGTAGATTGTGAGCCAAGTTTCAAATGTGAAATATGTAGATTGTGAGCCAAGTTTCAAATTTCAAATGGGTAGATTGTGTGCTAAGTATCAAATTTCAACTGTGTAGATTGTTAGCCAAGTTTCAAATTTCAACTGTGTAGATTATTAGCCAAGTTTCAAATTTCAAATGTGTAGATTGTGAGCCAAGTTTCAAATTTCAAATGTATAGATTGTGTGCTAAGTTTCAAATTTCAAATGTGTAGATTGTTAGCCAAGTTTCAAATTTCAAATGTGTTGATTGTGAGCCAAGCTTAAAATTTCAACTGTGTAGATTGTGAGCCAAGTTTCAAATGTCAAATATGTAGATTGTGTGCTAAGTTTCAAATTTAACTGTGTAGATTGTGAGCCAAATTTCAAATTTCAAATGTGTAGATTGATAGCCAAGTTTCAAATTTAAACTGTGTAGATTGATAGCCAAGTTTCAAATTTCAAATGTGTAGATTGTGTGCTAAGTTTCAAATTTAAACTGTGCAGATTGTTAGCCAAGTTTCAAATTTCAACTGTAGATTGTGAGCCAAGTTTCAAATTTCAAATGTGTAGATTGATAGCCAAGTTTCAAATTTCAAATGTGTAGATTGTTAGCCAAGTTTCAAATTTCAAATGTGTAGATTGTGTGCTAAGTTTCAAATTTAACTGTGTAGATTGTTAGCCAGGTTTCAAATTTCAAATGTGTAGATTGTGAGCCAAGTTTCAAATTTCAAATGTGTTGATTGTGAGCCAAGTTTCAAATTTCAAATGTGTTGATTGTGAGCCAAGTTTCAAATTTAAACTGTGTAGATTGTGTGCTAAGTTTCAAATTTCAAATGTGTAGATTGTTAGCCAAGTTTCAAATTTCAAATGTGTAGATTGTGAGCCAAGCTTAAAATTTCAACTGTGTAGATTGTGAGCCAAGTTTCAAATGTCAAATATGTAGATTGTGTGCTAAGTTTCAAATTTAACTGTGTAGATTGTGAGCCAAATTTCAAATTTCAAATGTGTAGATTGATAGCCAAGTTTCAAATTTAAACTGTGTAGATTGTGAGCCAAGTTTCAAATTTCAAATGTGTAGATTGATAGCCAAGTTTCAAATTTCAACTGTGTAGATTGTTAGCCAAGTTTCAAATTTCAAATGTGTAGATTGTGTGCTAAGTTTCAAATTTAACTGTGTAGATTGTTAGCCAGGTTTCAAATTTCAAATGTGTAGATTGTGAGCCAAGTTTCAAATTTCAAATGTGTTGATTGTGAGCCAAGTTTCAAATTTCAAATGTGTTGATTGTGAGCCAAGTTTCAAATTTAAACTGTGTAGATTGTTAGCCAAGTTTCAAATTTCAACTGTAGATTGTGAGCCAAGTTTCAAATTTCAAATGTGTAGATTGATAGCCAAGTTTCAAATTTCAAATGTATAGATTGTGTGCTAAGTTTCAAATTTCAACTGGGTAGATTGTTAGCCAAGTTTCAAATTTCAACTCTAGATTGTGAGCCAAGTTTAAAATTTCTACTGTGTAGATTGTTAGCCAAGTTTCAAATTTCAAATGTATAGATTGTGTGCTAAGTTTCAAATTTCAAATGTGTAGATTGTGTGCTAATTTTCAAATTTCAAATGTGTAGATTATTAGCCAAGTTTCAAATTTCATCTGTAGATTGTGAGCCAAGTTTCAAATTTCAAATGTGTAGATTGTTAGCCAAGTTTCAAATTTCAACTGTGTAGATTGTGTGCTAAGTTTCAAATTTCAACTGTGTAGATTGTTAGCCAAGTTTCAAATTTCAACTCTGTAGATTCTTAGCCAAGTTTCAAAATGATAATCTTATTTTAACAAAAATATTTATCACGATTACACAAAAATATCTTGAAATACTAAAGAATAAATTTATTCAATAAATTCACCATTGGCTTCAACCTAGGCCTCTAGACAACTTCATAATTTCCTGCAACTCTTCTGGATGGTCTCCTTGTTTAAATTGGTGAATGCTTCCATAATTCTTGCCTTCAGTTCATCTTTGGTATTACAAGAAGTTTTGTTGGTCTCTCACTCAACTGTGAACCACACACCATAATCAGGAGATTGCAGTTTGATGCATTACTTGGCCAGATTTAAGGGATAATATAATTGTCTGACAGCTATGCTTGGATATCTGTCTATATCTCTGAGATGAAGTAGTATGATTACTTACATCATTTACATTATTCAAACTGTTATTGTCATTTTCATTATCATATTCACAACATTTCGGCTGTATGCTCCGGCCTTCTTAAGGTGATTGGAATTTAAAACTGAAACCTTTATTTTGTCCACCAGTATAGATTGTTCTACTTCACATGCCAGGCATCTTCTGGATGTCTCAGTTATTTAATTCAACCTTCCAAGTTTTGGTTCATCACTGTTTTAGCCAGATATTGAACTCACAACAATTTGGGTCTAATTACTGGATCTAACCAATGCCTTTATTCACTGGGCCATGTGTCCTTGAGTACAACAGCTAAAACATTGACAATATGACAAGGAAGATAAGGATAACTGTCCAAATAATGTAAAAAATGTAAGTAGCTATGCCTGGGTTCTCCTGCTTGTGTGGCATAGTGCAGAGTCCTTTTCTTATCAGAATGATCAGAGTGAGTTTTCCAAGCTGCCATACCTTTTTAATAACCATTAGACTTATTAAACTCTTTCCAAATCTTCTGCACTGTCTTCAGATTGACAACCAGACACTCTGAAATGTTCATAATGGAGCTTCCAGTGCAAATGCCAAGCAGTACAGTATGCCATATCCTAATTTCTGGTAGAGTGAATTGCATCATGGTGTTCTTTTTCTTACAGACAGTGCCCAACTAACCCTAATATACTGTACAGTTGATAAAATCAAAAATAAACACCACACATATGTTAAATTAAAAATATAAGATAGTAACAACTTACTCATCACACCCTATACATATTTGCATATATATGTACATACATAAATATATATGAATGCATACATACATACACACACACACACACACACATATATATATATATATATATATATATATATATATATATATATATATATATTGAATTGATTGAATAAATGTATATGTATACAAAAAATTTGAAATAATGAATAATTGGGTAATAACTTTTACTTTCAAACATCTTATATGCAAAACATATATACCTATATGAAAAATATAATATATATAAAAAATATATTGGTTAAAAACATAAAAATTAAGGAAATATATATTAATAGGTTTTAGATTATTATTCAAATCAATGAATACATCTAAAATTCTGACAAAAATTATTAGCATACATCAAGAATGTCCACTTAAGCATTTTTAATTAGCAGTAAATAAAATAATAATATATAAGATGAAAAGCAATTTAATTTAATGGCTAAACATTGCTTTCATTAAATAAAGCTTAAACAGACTTAAATTATAATTATTATTTAAGTTAATGGTATAATTTTTTATAAGCCCTACCAAAGAAAATATTGTAGAATGCTGAGGAAAAAATTAAGGAATTCATCAATAAAACATTATAATTAATAATTAGTTGCCTCTTCTCAAGCTTTTATGATAACCATTATACTTTCAGGCATGGTTCTCAAGAATTTAAACCAATATTCTCACAAAAATCCTTGATTCTTTGAGGCATGGATCACACTAATTTAATGCAATATTATCACAAAAGATCCTTAATTCTTTTCAGCATGGTTATCACAAATTTAAACCAATATTCTCACAAAAAATCCTTGATTCTTTCAAGCATGGATCTCACTAATTTAAAGCAATATTTTCACAAAAGATTCTAAATTCTTTCAAGCATGGATCTTACTAATTTAAAGCAATATCTTCATAAAAGATCCTTAATTCTTTTAAGCATGGATCTCATTAATTTAAAACAATATTCTCACAAAAGATCTTTAATTCTTTTCAGCATGGTTATCACAAATTTAAACCAATATTCTCACAAAAACTCCTTGATTCTCTCCAGCATGATCCTCACTAATTTAAAGCAATATTCTCACAAAAGTTACTTAATTCTTTCAAGCATGGATTTCACTAATTTAAAGCAATATTCACATAAAAGATTCTTAATTCTTTCTGGCATGAATCTAAAGCAATATTTTTTAGCAAAGTGGTTCCAAATTTCCTTTGATGGATTGAGCCTTTTCAGGGACCTATTTTTATTTCCACCATAAATTTTCAATTGGATTTAGATCTGGACTGTTCATTGTCCATGTCATTGACATTATATGATTTTTCTGAAAAAAAGCTTTAATTCTTTGCCTTTGTGATAAGCTATATTATCATCCTGAAACATGACTTCATCACCAAACCAATTTTCTATTAATGGAATGCAAAAATTATTGAGGATTTCAATGCACACATGAGCATTGATTGTAATGATTGCCACCACCTCTGATCTTTTAAATCACATGCAAACCTATATCATGGATGACGTTGGAAATTTGCTTATTTTCTTCTTTATATGTTTCAAGTGAATGGCATTTGAATGGCACCAGAAAAAAAAACCTGCAGCATCATTGTCTTGGCCAATGCAAATTCTTGATTTATCACTGAATATCACTTTTATTCAGTCATCCACATGCCATGATTGTTTCTCTCTAACCTCATTTTCTTCTTTTTTCATTTGGATTTTCTCTAAGTAAATCCCTGTTCTATTACAAACATGGACTCCTATTTCAATCCATTTGTTTTTCATTTGTTTGTTGTACATTTTTTATTTTCAAGGCATATATTCATTTGAGTTTTCTATCACAATGCTTTAATGTCTTTTGTAGTCTAACAATATTTTTTTAATCATTTCATCCCAAACAAGGCATTAATACCACAAATAC
Source organism: Acanthosepion pharaonis (assembly GCA_903632075.3). Classification (NCBI taxonomy): domain Eukaryota; kingdom Metazoa; phylum Mollusca; class Cephalopoda; order Sepiida; family Sepiidae; genus Acanthosepion; species Acanthosepion pharaonis. The sequence continues at coordinate 869,733 of CAHIKZ030001284.1, forward strand.
ACAAGGGCTTACTGATAGTGAAAGATAATGGAAAATAAATAAATAAATAGTAAATAAAGTTTCAGAGTTTAGGCAGAGATGTCAGAAGTACAGAGTTGAAGTAGGCTCTAGAAAGAACCACAAAACCCAATTTTAAACAGTAAACAATGGATAAACCTCTACTTCTGTTCAAAAGACCAGGGAGGAGTATGAACGAGAACTTCTGTATAGTCCACAGAGTCCCTGGATTATCTAATTCTTGCCCTGTCAATCACTGAATTTCCTATGGTTGTTCCTAATATACACACACATTCAACATTTTCATTTTTATTCTTAATTATTTTTTATTTTTGTTGAAGGCCTTCTATAATACATTATCATTTTCAGTGAATTCCCAGACAAGCTGAAGTATTAGTCCCAAAATATTATGCGAGATCTACTTATTGCATCATTCCCAAAAGCCTTCCTCATTATCTGAAAAGTTTCTGCAAATGAACTAAATAAAATATGATGCTTATTGACTATGAATGTATTACAGTTATAATCTCACTCTGTCTCTCTCTCTCTGTCTCTCTGCTGACTGATTAACCCCTTAGAGAGTTTCTGTTCATACATACTCAGTAACAGCCCTGCAAATAGAAATCCCCCCCTGCCAAAAAATCAGAATTTAGAAATGGTATGTGAATTGGATGTAGCTGCACCACGAGATATCGTAAGTCAACATTATTCTGAACCAGTTTGACATGTGGCATACTACTGGAGTGACAGATTTGTTTTATATCACTATTTTGTCATGTGCGTGCAAGCATATTTGCTAATTTTCATGATGGTTGATAAAAAAGAACAGAGAGCTTGGATGAAGTTTAGTTTTACAACGGAAACAGTTGCAATGCCTCCAGAAACTTTTAAAGAAAAAAGCTTTGGATAAAATGGGGTTTGAATTTAAAAGTTTACCAGACAATTAATGAAGGCCATGAATGAGATATGTGAGGTTGGCTGGTTTGTCTTGGAGTTAGTGGTATTGAATGTTGATAGAAGATTTAAAAATGAAATGCATTTCCACAATATTCAGATTGTATTTATTTGTAGACAATTTAAGAATAATTATTTGAGTGTGTACCATGATTTGAAGGAAGAATTTCAAAATGAGTTACAATTTATTTACAAAGTTGACTTGGAATGAGTCACATAATTCTAGTTATTTTAATGATAGGCTTGTACAACCAGTTTCTTGAAATATTCAAAGTGGCCAGATACTTTTAGGACAGATCTTTTGTCTGTGTGTCTGTGTATATGTATGTTTGTGTTATAAATTCATTTAACACTTGAAGTCATTAATACCCATTATAAAATTATTAATTATAAAAATTAAGATAAAAATTTGGTACTAATTATAGTTTTGTAAAAAAAAGCTGGCATTAATTATAGATTTCTACCAGTAACCCATTAATGCTCACTGTCCCATTTTTGTGATGGTGGGTATTAATAAGTTAAAATTAATGGATTAAAATGATGTTCTAAAATTAATGGATTAAAATAATATGTTAAAAATTAATAGATTAAAATAATGTTAAAGTTAATAGATTAAAATAATGTGCTAGAATTAATGGATTAAAATAATCAATGTAGCATCAAAGTTCACTCTGTCTCTCTATTTATTTTGCTTTTATTATTTATGTATTTATTATTTATTTTGGTTATTATTAAAATATTATTGTAATTATTTATTATTACTCAATAATCAAAATAAGTTATGTGTTAAAATGCAAAATGTGGGAAATATAATAAACTTTGTTTGCTGAATTACTCTTCAGTTAATATTACCCATATTTTATAGTTCTTTAGTTGCATATTTAGAAAACTATAATTCCACTACTAAGATAACCAATCATTTACTTAGCTCAGACTTTGTTTGTATTCAGACATTTTACTCATTTTCAAGATGGTTACTCATTTTTCCTGTCATGCTAACTGGTGTTTTGTCAAATCTTACCCTCACCCATTATTTTTAACGGATGTGTATTTACCATCACCCTCACTTCAACACATGCACATGTGCACATGTGCACATCCCCAGGACCTGCTTACTATCAACTTCTCTGGCTTTCACTTATTTTCTGACAGCTTCCCCACCCCATCATCATTCACCAACTTCTTCCCCACGTCCAGATATTAGCTTCTCAATTATAGGTTCGGCATAGATCAATCAATACCTTGTGATGTGGATTGTCTGTAGGCCAGGCCAGCATTTGGGCAAACCCCGTTGTTCCTCTGCTGACAGAAGTCAAGTTTTTTGTTGTTGTTGTTCCTTTTTTTTCTTTCAAACTATCTTACTGATTGGCAAGCCATAATCGACCACCATCTAATAGCACTATCGAAGTTATTGCCATGGTGTAAGGGTAAGATCAGAGAGAAAGGAGGGTTTTTACTGAGTAAAGATAGGGTAGAAGAGAGTGAGGGGATGAAGAAATAATGGGAGGGTGTAAGGAGATAAAGAGGGGCAGGAAGAGGAGGAGGGTAATGATACGAATAAGAGGTAAGAGCTTCATATCTTCTTGAAAAGGAGCAATAATCATTTACAAGAGTTTGATGAGGGTGGGAGGGTACAAGCAAGGTTAAGGACAAGAATTATAGAAAAGAAAAAGTAGTCTGGGAGTAGAGAAATTTTTTTCAACCTATTTTTTGTACTTTCTACAAATTTTTATTTTTCTGAATGAGAATAGAAATACTTCTCAAAATCAATAAATATGCAAGTATCATTTGTGTATATTTATGTATATATGTTTGCATGTGAATTTGTATGCAGATACATCCATAAGAAGATAGATAGATAGATAGATAGATAGATAGATAGATAGATAGATAGATAGATAGATAGATCAAAGGACTTTATATATATATATATATAAAGAGAGAGGGAGGAAGAGAGGGATGAACAGACTGAGATAGATAAACTTTTAAGAATATATAAACTGTATATATATATATATATATATATATATATATATATATATAGATAGATAGATAGATAGATAGATAGATAGATAATAAAGAGATAGATAGATAGAGATAACAAAGAGATAGATAGATGAAAGGACTTAGGATATATATATATATATATATATATATATATATATATATATATATATATATATATATATATAAGAAAGAGAGAGAGAGAGGAAGAAGGGATAAACAGACTGAGATAGATAATTTTTTAAGAATATATAATATATATATATATATATATATATATATAGAGAGAGAGAGAGAGAGAGATAACAAAAAGATAGATAGATAGATAGATAGATAGATAGACAGACAGAAAGACAGACAGAGAGACAGAGAGACACATATATGAAAGGTCTTTTATATATATATATATATATATATATATATATATATAGCGAGAAAGAGAGAGAGAGAGGAAGAGAGGGATGAACAGACTTAGATAAATTTTTAAGAATATATAAACTGTATATATATATATATAGAGAGAGAGGGAGAGATAACAAAAGAGATAGATAGATAGATAGATAGATAGATAGATAGATAGATAGATAGATAGATAGATAGATAGATAGATAGATAGATAGATTGAAAATAGCCACATTCTTAAGAATATATTAAGAGTGCAATAAATATTTATGCATCTACCTGCCTATTCATCATATATCCTCATAATTGTGCATATGTGTGTATGTACACACATATGTATGTGTATAATATTCTGGAGAGAAAAAAACATTACTCCAAATAGCTTTCCAAGCCAACATATTTTCCCATTGCACAATAGGTAAATGCTCATAGTATTCATTGTACTTTCACTTGCATGAAATAACTCCTGTAGGTGTGAATGAGTAAGTCTCTGTATGTACACACACATGCTTATGTTTGTGCATATGTGTGTATACATATATATTTGTTTGTGTGTGTACAGGTTTATATTAATTGATTTGATTCATTTGCTTTTATAGCTTATCAACCCTTTGCAGGTAATTTAAAGCCAGAAAATATTTCTTAGATTGTAAGAAATTTTGGGAACATAATAATGATTTTACTGACAGAATTCCTACTAATTAACCCATAGTTGGGGGTGGGGGAGAAAAGTTGAAATGTGGATTCATGCCTTTCTCAAGGGTATCTGATCATGTAAATATAAGAAATCCAACTGGAATTAGAATTCAGCTCTCCTCTTTTCAACATCACCCATAGTGCCAAGCTTACAGCACCTCGTATTCCCAAGTGGTCATCCACCTGACCAGGCTGGACATTGCTTAACTTCAATGATCATAAAGTAACTGGTGTTTCAACATGATATTACCCTAAGCCTGTGTGTGTTTGTACATGTATCTTTTGTGTATACTTGTGTGTATAAGTTTATGTGTATATTTGTCTGCAGATACATCCATAAAAATAGATAGATAGACAGACAGACAGACAGACAGACAGACAGATAGATAGATAGATAGATAGATAGATAGATAGATAGATAGATAGATAGATAGATATGAACAGACTGATATAGATAGATATGAATAGAGTGAAATAGATAGATATGAACAAACTGATATACATAGATAGATAGATAGATAGATAGATAGATAGATAGATAGATAGATAGATATGAACAGACTGATATAGATAGATATGAATAGAGTGAAATAGATAGATAGATATGAACAAACTGATATAGATAGATAGATAGATAGATAGATAGATAGATATGAACAGACTGATATAGATAGATATGAATAGAGTGAAATAGATAGATATGAACAAACTGATATACATAGATAGATAGATAGATAGATGATAGATAGATAGATGATGAATGGGAACAGACTGATTTAGATAAATATGAATAGAGGAAATAGATAGATATGAACAAACTGATATAGATAGATAGATGGATAGATAGATAGATAGATGTGAGACAGACTGATATAGATAGATATGAATAGAGTGAAATAGATAGATATGAACAAACTGATATACATAGATAGATAGATAGATAGATAGATAGATAGATAGATAGATAGATAGATAGATAGATAGATAGGAACAGACTGATTTAGATAGATATGAATAGAGTGAAATAGATAGATATGAACAAACTGATATAGATAGATAGATAGATAGATAGATAGATAGATAGATAGATAGATAGATATGAACAGACTGATATAGATAGATAGATAAACAGATAGATAGAAAAGGGTGAGTGATTCCTTTTGCAAACCACTCTTCCATATCTACTTTATTTCAGAGGCAGTAACAAAAGCAAAATGCTGTCTGTCCAATAATTAACATTGACAGGTATCTAGTCAAACACTTATACATATATGGTGATTTATTAAGCATAGCTTAGCTATAGCACAAGACTGAAAGTATGGAGCACCCAGTGAGAATCAAACTCACTATTCAGTTGTAATTAATCTAGCGAGACAAGCTTGCTAACCATTACACCATGTCAAAGTGCTCCTTGTAAACATATGAATATCTTTATGTATATAAAATATATATTCACACACACACAAGCACACACATGCCACATGTCTACTTAGGCAACAATCATTTGTTAATAAATGTTTAGTTAAAGATAAAGTAAAAAATTTTTTAAAATATTTTTTGTTAACTTTTTCTTGTTTTTTAAAAGATACCATACTTCAATGCTTAATGTAAGAATTGTTCAAAATAAAAATTCTTTCAGCCATTTTCAGATTTTAATCATTTGTGTGGTCATGGCATTGAGATTTTAAATATTACTTCTTTTTTTTTATTTAATTATTTTTTTTAAATGTTAGCACTTACAGTGTTTGTGTGTGTGATGATGATATGCACAAAGCCAAAAAAAGGTAAATTCTTCTCCAAGCAGAAGAATGTATCAATCATTTGTTAAATGCATTAAAATTTCTCCTACCTTGATTGCTAACTCAGGTAATGTTCTTAATGATATAAGTCATAATTGCACAAAAGCATAAATTTGCTTTTTATACCAAATTTCAGAATAGGAAAACATTTTCAAATTGCACATTATATAAATAAAAACAGATTTTAAAAGTTTCTTAATATTGTGACTTTTAGGCAATTTCTACTCAGAACAAAAATAAAGTTTTAAGGAAGGTCTGTATGTATTCAGCAATTATTTGTATGTAAAAATATCAGACAAACACACAGACACAACAGTGCATTGATTTAAAACAGGTTTTCAATGTAGGAAATGATTTGAAAATAAGTTATATATATATATATAATTTGGAATAGTATTTAAGGTTTTTTTTCTTGTTAATTTGTTCTATTTTTAATAAAAGTAATAAGAAAATATAACAATATATTAATTATTCTTATATTTAACATACCCATATAGATATATATCTGTGTGCACAGCATTTTAAGTGAAAAATATGTAAGTATGTGTATGTCTATGTTGCTAGATAGATTGGTAGATATGAAGTGACTAAAATATGTAAGTAAAGAAAAACATGGAAGACCAACACATACACATACACACACACACATGCACATATATATATATATATATATAACATACACACATGTAAAATAAAAAAAATGAAACATCCAACTGTATTTCACAAATTCCAACTTACACACTTTGCTCAGATAGTTCATATCGGTCTTTTTATCATATACATATGTATATGAATAGACTTAGAGACAGGGATATAGGTAAACAGATATGAACAGGCTGATGTGTGTATGTGGGAGTAAAGTTTGGATGAGAATCAGACAGAATGATAAATTTCTAAGACAATTTTAACTTTTATTTTGACATATTTTGTTAATCAATTGCCCTTGCTTTGAATATTGTTGCCACATCTGATCTAGTTCTCCTGCTATATATTTAGAGATTTTTGATAAAATCCAAAGAAGAATCTGCAATATTATTGGTCTTGAACTGGCATCTTGACTCCAGTCACTTTCCCTCTGCCTTTTCCATAAATATTTTCATGGTAATTGTTCCAATGACCTTGCTTCTATGGACATTACTTTTTGAATTTAAACACAGTACCAGATTGGCAGCAATGTCTCATCATTTTACAGTTTTAAGTGGCTAGATGTTTATATATATATATATATATATATATATATATATATATATATATGGGAAAAATGTATAACAAAGTGGCAAAAGTTTACTTGTGATGCATTTTGTTTTTTAGGACTTCATAATTCATTGGTCTAATTTTGTACAGTGAAGTTCTAAAGGATGAAATGTGTCACAAGAAAATTTTTTCCACTTTGTTATACATTTTTCCATAATATTGTTCCTGATATATGAAATATATATAGTTATCTTATATATATATATATATATATATATATATATATATAATTAGGAGGATTTGAAATAATCATCATTAAGTCTAGAAGAAAACTCGAGTCTCGAAGAAAACTCAACAGAATGCAGAAAGCACTGGACAGCCATTTTGTCCTATATTTGAGACACATCAGCAGTGCGTATCCACTACCGGGAATTGAAACCCGAACAGTTATGATAGAAGGCAAACACCATACCAACTATACCAACAGGCCTCGGTGACGAAGAGGTAATGAATTAGACATGATATAGTGCCACTCAATCCCATATTCCATGGTGGAACTCATCCGAGTTTCTCTTTGCCCATAGGATTGTGCTTCCACAAGCTACAACTATTATACCCAAGCTGCTCAGACCAAAGCATTAGAAGCTGGTTCAAACAGGGATATACAGATAGAGATAATTAGGAGGATTTGAAATAATCATAATTAAGTAATTCATCAAGTCTAGAAGAAACCTCAACAGAATGCAGAAATATATATATATATATAAAATTAATAATTATATTAATATTAATTATGCTTATAGTTATATTTATATTACCTCCCAGTTTTACTTTTAAGAATCTCATTTGTTTTTGCTTCTATATTTTTAAGGAATTATATATAATATATATATTTTTGAGGAATCTTTATAATGCTTTCAAAGGAACCAACTATTAATAAATACAAATCGCATCAAACATTCAGCTTGATGAGCTAAATAATTAATCATTAATTGTAGTGGTGATAATATTAACCATTTCTTTACAAGGAAACATTTGGCATTCATTGACCGAGCAGCCAATACTGTTGTCAGTTGAATTTTATAAAACTCTTCTCTTAAAACAGATTTTCAGGAAAATATGTTTCTCAAGTCTAGTAACTGTTATTACTCTTTCCAGTATTGATGGGTAGTTTCCTTCCTAGCTTTTAGTTGAAGTTGTGTGGAACATTAACCTCTTCAATTTCATTATTTTCTATTCAAGTCGCATGTACTACCCATTTTAGTTGTTGCTACTGTTGATAGTCTCTAAGTGAAATGGTTTCTGTTGAAGATTCTATTGAATATAGCTCATAGTATTATTAGATTGGAAATAGGTCAATGACAATGTGGTCTTCTTCAAGATACTGCAATTTTTATAATCAGAATGTTATCAGAGCAAGTAGTAGAAGTAAGAAAGAGCTATACCTATGTTTCAAAGGTTACACAAAAGCATTAAATAACATGTGACATGAAGAACTTCTTGAAATATTAGGGAAGATTAATCGACAAAGAAAAGATATTCAAATAATTTGTAATTTTTTTTTCTTTTACTTGAGTTCACCCCAAGCAAAGCAGTAAAACCACTAAGACACAAAGGGTTACAGGGTGTGGAAGTATTAGAAAATGCAAACATTACAAAGAAGCAAGAAGAGTAATCAGGAGGACAGTAGAAAATGCTTGATACTGTATTTAAATTTTTGAAGATTAAAATTGATGGGAAAGCATGGAGCCAGAAGATTTCCACAAGTGAGAAGTACAAGAAAAGAAACTGTTAGCATAAAACTTAAAGTTACATCTAGCCAACTCAACCGTAAATTGGTGAGACCACATCACCAATCTAGTACAGAGCTTAAATTCAAATAGTTTAAGTACCACAGTGAAGAAATCATCCAAACAATTACCATGAAAGTATTTGTAGAAAAGGTACAGGGAGCCAACTTTATAGTGGTAGGAAAGAGACTGAAGTCAAGATGCTAGATCAAGACCAATAATATTGCTGATTCTTCTTTGGATTTTATCAACGATCTCTAGATATATAGCAGGAGCTCCAGACCATATATGGTGGCCATATTCTAAGCATGGATGAATGGTAGATTTATAGATATGTAAGATAGATTCTGGAGAGAAAAATTGTCTAGCACAACACAGTGAAGCGACATTCTTAACATCTGACTTAGCAATGGATTCAATACAGTTTTTCCATTTCATGTCAGCCAACAATGAAAATAATACTCATTTTTAAAATAACATCTCATTTTAACAGATATATTTAAAAAATTACATAAAAATATCTTGACATACTAATTATTTAATAAAATGTATTCTTTTAAAATTAATGTCATCCAGGCTTCAACCACAGCCTCCAGACAACTTTGATCTTCTTGTTTAAGTTGGTGAATGCTGCCATAATCCTTGCCTTCAGTTCATCTTTGGTGTTACAAGGAGTTTTGTTGGTACATTGCTCAACTGTGCACCACACATAATAATCAAGGGGGTTGCAGTCTGGGGGGAGTTAGGTGGATAGAGGTGAGGGGTGATGAGGTAGCAGAAATTGTTTGGTAGCCACGATTGGGTTCTCCTGCTTGTGTGGCATGGTGCAGAGTCATATTGCGAGACATAAAGTTTTCCAGCTGGCACCCTCTTAACCCAAAGCAGCACTACCTCCTCAAGGCACTTGATATAGGCCTCTGTGTTGAGTCTGAGGCCTTCACCAACAAATTCAGTTCTTTTATTAGAACAATCAGAGTGAGTTTTCTGAGTTGCCATACCTTCGTAATCACCATTAGACTCATCAAACTCTTTCTGAATACTCAGCACTGTCTTCAGATTGACATCCAAACACTCTGAAATGCTTGTATTGGAGCTTCTGGCATGAATGCCAAGCAGTACAGCATGCCATTTCCATTATAACATCTTAGAATAAAAATAATAATAAAATTATACACACACGTGTGTGTGTGTGTGTGTGTGTGTGTGTGTGTGTGTGTGTGTGTGTGTGTGTGTGTGTGTGTGCGCACAATCAATGGATAATTTCCAAAATTACTTTATTCACATTTAATTGATTGTTCTTTTTATATTTTCTGTTTTATGGAATTTTTCATTACTTTTATATCTTTATTATGTCTTTTATATATTTCATGATTGGTTATATCTTATATTATTCCTCTTTTTCATTAAAATATAGTTGCAATATATTTTTTTTTTTAAGTTTCTTATATATTAACCTTTTAAAACATTTCATCATGTTTACTGTCATCTTTCCCTGTAGAGGTGGTAGCCAATGCAGCAACACCCAAACCTAAAAACATTATAGTAAAGCAGATAAATGGTAATTGAAAAATAGTATTACCATTGCATGTACATTCTACATATACTAATCCTATAGACCCAACCTTTAATATGTTCAGCATTTCATCAAATCATTTTATTACCATTTAATATTTGTGCTTCCTTCAGTTATTCTCAAATTTTTCTGTTTAGTGGAACAATGGCCAATTTTTTCACTCCCTTACTTCCACCAAACAGAAAAATGTAATAATGCTGAAAAAACTAAATAAAAAATTAATTAAATTTTCCTTATCTATCATATTTAATGAAAAATGTTGAAGAGAAAGGTTGCTGCCTAAATGATACATATATATATATATATATATATATATATATATATATATATATATATATATATATGAATATATATATATATATATATATATAAATATATATATAAAAATATAATATACGTATACCTACATTTTGTTGTGCAACTCAAGTTTCATTGCTTTTCCAGCTCATTGGACACAAGGTGTATCTTGTGCCTGATAAGCTGGAGTATATTTCAAACAAAAAAAAAAAATAGGTATACATATATGTGTATTTGTTAATATATATATTTTGATATGTCTAACCACATCAAGCACTAATATGTTTATACCTCATGAATAATTTTAATGGCTATTTAAATTTGTTTGTGTATGCATTGATATTTGGGAGAAATAATGCAAATTTGCTTATATCTGGTTGTTTGATTTACCTAACTCTCTCTGTCTTTTTCTCTCTCTCTCTCTCTCTCTATATATATATATATATATATATATATATATATATATATATTATAGAGAGATAAAAAAGAACAATATTCAAATAAAATTATAGCTAAGTTATACATCGTGCATTATTTTATTAACACCACCACTCAATGTGTGATATTTTTATATGTATGTGATATCTTATATATATATGTGATATTATATATATATATATATATATATATATATATATATATGGGGGGTTGTGTGGTATGTGTGTGTGTGTGTAGTTTACATATGAATTTTATATGAACAATCATCTTAAAGGTTGGACTGTATTTGCCAGTATATTTTTATATATATATTATAGACAAGAACATTTTAATAATGACATTTAATGGTATTCACATACATTTTTCTTAATCCTATAATTTAGATAAAAGTAAAACAAATATTTAAAATGATAATCTGCAAGATTAGCTTAATAACCAGTGCTCTTCAGACAGGGAGACACCCTATCTATACTTCCCCTACTTTAATCTGCTACAGGGTTACAGTTGTGGGACAACGAAAGAGAATCAAAATCAATTCTCATTTGAATGAAATATAAGCTTAACTTGCTAACCACAGAACCCAAGTGTACAACCATTGCTGGTTAATATATTCCAGGTCAGAATTGTGGTTTCAATACTACACAAGTATATAATGAGTGAGTTGTTTAATTTTAGGTTCTTTTTTTTTTCTATGTACCATGTGCCTCCAGGACATTGGCAATCATGGCTCCCCACAATTTCCTGCCCCTTGTAGCTTTTAATAAATTTGTTTTTTTGTTATCTCTCTTAAATCTTGTGCCACCATTTATTTATTCAAGCTTGCTCAGTAGATTATCAAAATCTTTCCTATGACTATTAAATTTCCAAAGCCCTCTTTCCTCAATATATGCTCTAGAAATTTCAACTTTTTCTTTCTGATGTTAAGTATAAGTTTCCTTTTGTTTCCATTTTCTCTAAAACTTTGTCATTTCTCATATGTTTGGTCCATAATATATACATCATCCTTCTGTAGAATCATATTTCTGCTGCTTCAAGCCTCTTCTTCAAATGTGAGGAGATTATCCAACATTTACTACCATATAGGAGGAATGATAATTTTAGGTTATTTAGTTAAAAATTTAATCAATGTAAAAGTCAAAGTTAATTTTACATCAGAAGGCAGTATGCTATCAAATAAAATATACAGATATATGTCACCCTACTTCATTAATTGATTCCAGAGGTCACAACTTAGGTCGAAAAATGATTTAAGTCAAAATAACCACAATATAAACTGCAAATAAGCAGTCCCCATTGCCTATTACAGTATTTATGATATATAAGTACAGTATTCTGAATAAAATAATTAATTTCCACCTTACGTTCAATTGAAATAGCCTTACACTTAGCATTAGCACTTGCACTGGGACTTTTCTTTGGAACTATGGGCAAAAATGTATTCTAAATCACAATTGAAATGTAATTGAAAGAATGTCAATGGCAGAGCACAGATGTAAACAAATCTGAATTCAAAATTGGTGTTGGAGTGGAAAACAATGCCCGTGTGCCACCTGTCAGCAGGAATTTGAAATAAGAACATTTGTTGAACATACTTTATTATGCTAATTATTTTGTTTTTGATGATTTTAATATATATATATATATATATATATATATATATATAGTTAAATTCCCAGATGAATTATATATATATATATAATATATATATATATATATATATATATATAATATTATTTTTAAATTAATTTAAATATGATTTTATATGTGTTTATTGTTATTTTAGTGTTTTGATGTTTTTAATATTTTTAAAAGCCGACGTAAACTCAGTAAAATGACCTAAGGCGAGTTTTATTTTTCCATATAATATTTAAGAATAACCAATATATCCTTGAAATTGATTTAACTTGAAATGACTTAAGTCAAGGTATCAGTGTAAATGATAAGACCTAAAAATACATCTGCAAACCATTTGAAGAATAACTATTAAATAAATAAATGGCAAATTCTTTCTGTTTGTTCGTGTATCTGAAACCCCTTTAACTTGGTCTACACTTGCTCTACATAGACATATTATACCTCTTTGGAATCAGGATGATCCCGGGATTGAAAATTTGCCCTACATCTGGTGCTTGAATATCCAGCATTGGGATTTGTTTCCTGATGAGGAGGGAACAGTTCAAAATTCAAATTTTAAAATAACTGAAATAAAAATTAGTGATTTTAAAAGTTTTTCATTTATATTGAGTTTAAAGTAATACAAGAACATTGTGATTTTAATTTTTTTTGTTTTAAATTCAGTTTAAAATATCTCCAAAATTTTGTGAATTGAGGAAATCAATTTTATTTCTTTAAAATGCCAAGCAATTTTGCAACATGAGGTTCTGAAGTTCCACAGATTTTGTGATTTGAAGAACTCAATTTTCAGCCTGGAATGGAGTTTTGGCCCAAATCAGAGTTTTGGCCCAAATCAGACTTTCAGGCCAAAATTGGTCTTTTGGTCAGAATTGGACATAGCCCAAATCAGAGTTAAAGTGAAATTTTGAAGTTCCATGAAGTGAATTGAGTTATTCAAAGTTATTTCCTCAAAATTATCATTACTGTTTTCTAAGCTGGGCCAGAGGTCCTTTTAGTTTTGGACCAGAGGTCCAATTACCTCTCCACTGGAGCAAACTTAAAAGCCCACACAGAGTACAGCTTTTAAGTTTATGGAATATAAAAGAGACTTAAAGATGGTGTTTAACTAAGTTTCTTTAATATTATATATTCTTTAAATCTTCAAATGGTAAGCAGAAATATTTTTAGGGCTTATCATTTATATTTTATTTGTGTGCATCAAGACCTTCATAGACAGATACATATTTTAAAAACTGCTGACCAAATACACTATATCTGTTTGGGGGGGATTTCTTTGTCCAACAAACTTCACAAAATAAGTATACCAATGACCAAAAATTACGTAGGAAAAGATAAAAGAAAATTGACAAACAATGTAGTAAGTATTTTGAATAGTGAGGTGAATATTTCAAATAGTCTTTAATTTTCATGGTTATTCATTCTTGGAAATATTGGAACTGTCTAGATAACTTGCCTTTTTCTTCATTTTCCAAGACTAATGCCATCATATTTATATAAAATTGAGTCTGTATACATTGAGGTTTGATCAAAAAGTATCTGAACTGGTACTATAAAAAGAAAACTATAACATGTATCAATTCAGTACTTCAAAGTAGTCCACTTATGAAGTCACATGCCTTATCCATTCCTTGAATTCCTTTTTTGGATATAGCAAGCAGGTGCTTCATCACATTCTCTTGGATTTAGTCGATGTCTTGAAATCTTGTTCCTCTCAATTGGAATTTGAAAGAGGAAAAATCGCAAGGGGTGAGATCTGGTGAATATGGTGGTTGTTAAACTTGGGGAATGTTGTCTTTGGCCAAAAACTGCAGTACAAGCCATAGTCACTGATGGAACCTCTGTGAAGTTGTGGGATAACCACACTTTACACATAATTTTCATTCAAACATAAAGAACATTTATAATAAACAAGTTCAAATCAATCTGTGATATATATATATATCCTTATCATTTTATAGTTCAAACATATTGTATAGTTGAATAAAAAGACAAAGGAAAGTTTATAATTTGTGACATGGAATAAATTCCAATAAAGAGGAAAAATACTATTTGAAAAATTTTCCTGTTATCTTTATTCATAATACAAATATATATATATATATAAATATAATTTATTCGAAAATGATAAATTCCAATGAACTATGTTACAAAAATCAGACAAACAAAATATAACATTTATGTTTAAAAACAAAAAAATAGTGATTTAACAAACAAATGTTGAATATAGAATGTTCTACATTTAGCACATCACTTGATAAGACACCAGAATGTCTATTTTTGTAGTGATTTTATAGCATATTTTATGTTATGATTTTCAAATAAATCATATATATATATATATATATATATATGAAGAAATATAATTTTAAGATGTGCTATATTTATGGGATAAAGTGCTCACTATCAGAGATAGAGTGTATGTAAATATAAATATAAAAGTGAACATTGAAGTCAACACTCAGAGGCGACAGGCTGTTTCATGCTAGACACAATCATCAGCCTGACGATTGCATCTAGCATGAAACAGTCTGTCACCTCTGAGTGTTGACTTCAACATTCATATATATATATATATATATATATATATATATATATATATATATATATAAATGATTTATAAAAATGGATACTGTGGTTAATGCTTTTTAAACATATATGGGAAATCAAAAAAAAGACAAAATCATACCAAAAATATTGTGGAAAATAAGGAAAACAGCATCAGCCTACAACAATAAGTCCAAAAACTGTAAAGTATGCCTGGAAAAGAAGATAGCTATAATCACCTTCCCAATCCAAGACAAATTACTAAATAAATGATCATAAATTATCTCAAAATGCAGACATAAAAACATATTTTTACTATTTTATTAAAAATCAAAAACAAAGACTTTGTAAAATACCACTATGATAAATGCAAATATATACACTATATACAATGCAGATAATGCAATATACTTTAGACAAATCCAATACCTTAAACTAAACAAATAGCATATCAATCACCAAGAAAAATATAAAAATAAATAAAATAAACAAAAAATCTGAATAAATATACAAACAAATTAAGTAAACAATAAACAAATTAACAAACTATGAATACACATAAGTAAATGAAATAATAAACAACAAATATCAATAATAAATAAAAATTAAAAAATTAGCTACAAATAAGCACATTCAGATCCACAATTATTCCTACTCGTAGCCTATAAAATAATTAAAAACAACCATTACCACCAACCCAATAACCATTAGGATAATACAATAGACCTTGCTACCCATAATGCACCATTACCCAGCATATTTAAATAGTCAAACCAAAACACAATATATTTGGCCTGATGATTGTGTTGGAACATGAAACAGACTGTCACTGCTTGGTGTTGACCTCAGTGTCCACTTTTATATTTACATATGCTTTATCTCTGATATTCAGCACTATTAGTGATAAATATAGCATACCTTAAAACTATATTTGTATATATATATATATATATATATATATATATATATATATACACACATCCTGTTCATAAATCATAAATCTCCTCCTTGTTGAAAGCCAGTATCATTGCTTTCATTCCAGCAAGGAAATACAAATGAAACTGCATTCATCTCCTTGGCTATCACCTGCATGTGTGGTCACTATAGCCCCCACTAATCACTTCTTTCAGGTATACCAGAGTGACATGTCTGATTACAACAGACATCTCCTTGTCTCTGCTCATAATAAGTGCAAAGTTACTGTTTGCTGATAAAATGAAACAACCTATAGCATCTCACAAGTTCGGTTCTAGAGATTATCTGTCAGCTCTGCAAGAGTGTACTGAACAACAGAAAATCCTTAAAGTCAAACTAGCACCCAACACACAAGCATGAAACAGATTGTTGTCACTCCATGTTGACCTCAATGTCTACTCTTATTTTTACATATACTATAGCCCTGATATTGAGCACTTTTCCCCATAAATATAGCATACCTTAAAACTCTTTTCCAGGTTCTTCCTTGCCAGTTAACTTTAATCTTCAAAACTTTAAATGCAATGTAAATTATGATCTTTTGTCTTCTTAATTCCTGTTTTTTTTTGTTCTCTCTACTTCTTTTACAAATATTCTCCTTTGCATCTTATTGGGCTTTATTGCCTTGCTTAGCCTGAAAGGATTATATATATATATATATATATATATATATATATATATATAAATATAAAAGTGAACATAGAAGTCAACACTTAGAGGCGACAGTCTGTTTCATGCTAGATGCAATTGTCAGGCCATGAAACAGACTGTCGTCTCTAAGTGTTGACTTCTATGTTCACTTTTATATTTACACGCTCTATCTCTGATATTGAGCACTTTATCCCATAAATATAGCTCATCTTAAGATTATATTTTTTATATATATATATATATATATATATATATGCCATAAAAAAACAATTTATAAAAAGAATTAAATAGCAATGTTAATGAGATTAATGGTGAAATCACTTTGCTAACAAGACTTAATGAGACACTAACTTACTATCAATTTCTTGAATAACACGATCCTTATATTCAAGTAGATGTCAGATGGAAGATACATCCTGAGTACTTTCAACAATTTCAAATTGTCACCTTCAGAATGCAACTGTTTTTCATACATAGGCAAACACTAAGACAAAATATGTGTACACCAAAATATGTTTTTTTAATTATGCTATATATTGACAGTTAAATATGTTTTGGAGTGTGTGATGCCTATGTTTGAAAGTACTCAGCATGTGTCTTCCATCTGACATCTACTCAAATATAAGGATCTTATTATTCAAGCAATTGATAGTATGCTAATGTCTCCTTAAGTCTTGTTAGTGAAGTGATTTTGCTATTAATCACATTAACATTGCTATTTTAATTCTTTTTATAAATTGTTTCTTTTATGATATAAAATCTAAGCTGCATACCTATATATATATATATATATATATATATATATATATATATATATATATATATATGGGAAGGGATAAATAAGTTTGCAACCTGACATAATTATTAGTTGAATTTTGATCTGAAATTTTCACTGTATAATATTCAAATAACTAGAACAAATAACAGGACACTACTGTTTTGTACATTGCTCAAAGTAAACAATTCTGGTTGCTATGTCACTTTTTGTTTCTCTTCTCTTTGTTTTGCTTTCTTTTTTTTTCATACCCCACCCACACTTTTATACCCACTGCTCTCTCTTACTCTCCAACCCATACTCCTTAATACTGCTGATTCTCTCTACAAACAGCCCTAACCTCCAACCATTATCACAAGTCTTCATGAATTTTCTAACTCTCTATCACACTATCTTTTTCTCTCTTTCTCTCTTACATTTCAGCTCAGGAATATTGATTATTGATCTAAATCCATCTGTACTTGAATTGAAAATTCCTGTTTAAGACGCCTTTATCCTTACTACTTCAGTTGACCAAATCTTATCCAATCAATAATTGCTTTCAGTAATCACGCAGTGGCAAAGAGAGAGGAAAAAAAACTTTTATTAACATCAACCAATCCTTCACAATCAATCACTGTGCCAACATGCAAAGACCTGCCCTAAATTTCTAATTATAACATCCCTATTCCTCAACTGCTGTTATTACCACTGCTTACATGCCAATGTGATTTCAAGTTGCCAAGATGCATCATGCAGCTATGTCAAGTTATGAGCAAGCTAATTTCAAAGACAATAAGTAATACAAATATCAAATAGAATTGTTTTTAAAAGTTTCTCTTGGCAATCAACTCATATTTTGAAGATGTTTTTTTATATATAATTAATTGAACAAAATCTAGCCATTCAGGAACTGTCAAACTATTTTAGCATTTGCCATCAGTTTCTTGTAAGAATCTAATAATTGTAATAACTGTAATTGGTTAGAAACTACTGTTTTTAGAAAATTAAAATGGCCTGATGATACTGAATTTTGAATTTTGTGCCAAGTGACCAAAATGAGATTTTCAAAACATATGCAATGGACAAATAAGAAAAAGGACACAGAAAAATACTGCAAATGTACGAAAATATATAAATTGTGAGAAATGTAACAAGAAAGAAAAAATAGCAAAAGATAACTCTGTAGATAAAATATCATAGACATGTTTATGCAGAGGACACCTGATAAAAGAAACAGAATCTCTTAGACCAAGTGCATAAAGACTAAGTATATAAAAATGAAAATGCGTAACAAGTAGAAAAACAGCAGATGCAGGTTGTGGAGAAAACATGAAACTGTAAATTGTATTATAGGTGAATGCAGAAAGCTTGCTTATAAAGAATTTAAAAACAGGCATGACAGAGCAGGAACAGTCATACATTGGAAAATATGCAAATAACTGGTATTTTTGGAAAGAATGATGGCAAAGCCAGGTCAGTGATGCAAATTTATAGATCAATACAAGATAAAATATAAAATCTGGCATGAGTGAAAAGAAGTGGTTTTACACTGGAAACTGTGCAAATAATGGTTTTGACCAGTGATTGTCATAAAAAAAAACAAAAAGGTACTATGGGACTTTAGTATTCTGAATGCTAATCCCTTCCAAATGGGTAAATCAGACAAAATAAAAAGGAAAGAATTAAATAAAATAGCTATATTTGGAATTTATTTCATAACTGCTGTATTTGGAAAACTTGAAAATACTGTATATAGCAAAGCAAGATTTTAAAAGAAACTATTTTGAAGACCAGGATAGAGAAAATATTTCTCTTAATTTTATATCTTACAGATCAGAGATATATGATGTATAGAAAATTAATCAGCTAATCATTCTTTTCTTATATGTATTTATGCTTTTTTTACAAGTACAGGCTTGATAAATAGAAACTATTTTTTCCTTGAATCTATGAACAGTTTTATTTGTATAAACAAGTTTAAGCAGTCAATGCTTTAAATTTAAACCATCAATTCATATGTTGACCATTTGAACTTTGATCAAGGATCAGCAACCTTTTGGAGAGAGTGGGACAGACAGCTATGCAGTGTCTCAGAGCAGGGCCATGATATCAAATGTACTATAATAAATTTCTTCACCTCAGACTGCTCTGTCCAGAAGGCTGCCTTGGCCTGGAGATTTAAAGCAAAAACAATGAAGTTAATGTTATATTATTTATATATTGAAAACTTGACTTGTACATTAACATTTTCTCATGAAAACAGATATAAGCTATAATTCTTATGGTATATTTTGATCTGAAAATTTTCACTATATAATATTTAACTTATGTGAAGAAGCATTGGATTAAGTGCATCAGTAAGAAAGAATATTATGTTGAGAAACAGATATTTTGTTGTCTAAAATAAATCCTTTTTTTTTCATTATGAACTGGACTTGCTTTTTCTTAAGTTGACATAAAGGTTCCTGATTATATCTATTATATATTGTTAGATAAATCTTAGAAGTGTCTTTCAAATTTACTCAGTTGTTTATTCCTTGTGTAATCAGTCAACTGTAGTACATTGTTTGCAATTCTTGGAAAATTTTCAGAAGTTAATGTCTTTTCATATAAACTTAAAAAACAGAACTTCACTTAGTATTCAAAAAATTAACAATATCTTCTTGCTTAACATGAGAAAATATTTTTGGCAATGATAATGGATTTATTGCATGAAATTAAAATGAAAAATATGTTTAGATCCAGGACAGTATTCAATATCTCAGCTCAAATAGAATCTAGTGGCATGACGGCAACATTCTCTTTTATGTTTGGGTAAATTCAAAAGGAAATTTTGTTACAAATTACTGAAACATGAAAACACATTATTGTACAATACTACAATTGGGTTGTTTGAAAAAAAGTTAATATAACAAAATCTATTCTTTTTAGCAATACCTCTGAATTAAAATAGGTTTCCTGCAATATTGGTTACATAGGAAAATTAGCAAAATAATGTTTAATCTACTCTTAAACTAAACATTTGCTTATCAACAGAAAAAAGCAAGCATATACTTTTGTTTATTTATTAATTGCATTATTACTTTTAGTTTTAAGGTCATTCTTTATATAACATATAAACATAAAAATTGCCTTAAATCAACTTTGTGTTAATACTTCAGAAAAGCCTTATTTGTATTTATGGGCCAGGGATCAGTTATTGGAATATATTCAAAAATCCAGTGATACTAAATTCTGAATTGACTTAGTAGCATGTTCAGATTATTTGAAAAGTAGCTCCAACAAGTCCAAATACAAATCCTTCTCATATTGGGTCAGATCATTACACCATTTTGTTTGGATTTGGCTATGCTATAGATATTTTCTACTATCTTGGTATCCACATTGTAACTCTAATAGTCCACCTCTTATCACTGAGACGAGAGATGTGACCAGCTCATCTATATTTGCTCTTCTTGATAGTCTTGATTATGTCCTTCACTCTAGTCTGCTATCGAATCCAGGTGTTGCTCTTTTTCTCACATAAGGTGATGCTGAGCATGATTCACTCCATTTTATGCTGGGCCACTGCAATAGTCTCTGCAGTAGTGGTGTTGAGCACCCATGTCACACTTCCATAAATCATCACTGGCAGAATATATTCATTAAACAACTTTCTCTTGGTTTCAATTGTTAACTTGGAACTTAAAGAGAAAAGAGAAGCTGTACATGATTTGGTTATAATGTGGATTTTTTTTATATATTATACTTTATTTTCTGTATAATTTCTAACATTTTTCAATTTTTCAGGAGTTAAAAAATGTAGGATTGTCCATAGTTACGATAGTTCCAAGTGTTTTTGGATATCAAGAATGTTGGTGAATTTCTGTGTGTGGCTTCTACATAGTTGTATACAACTCATCATTAGAGATGTATTGCTTATTAAATACCATTCTTCCACTATCAATCTTATACTATTTGCCAGTGGAGAAAGCATGTTAAAAGTTTTCTAAAAATAGAAGTGATGCCCTGGTCAACTTGGCATGCATAGCACATGACTGCCAGAAAGCACACAGCAAAACTACAATGTAGAAGCTACACACAGAAATTCACCATCCAAAGACAACATCTTTGATAATGGCTATAGAACTATCCAAAAGTGCTTGAAACAATTATAACTATGGACGAATCCTATATTCTTTAACCCCAGAGAAATGGAAAAATGTTAGAATGCTGGAAAAACTCAATAAAAGATTAATTAATTAATTAAATATATATATATATATATATATATATATGGACAGAGCTCAACAATAAGTATTATCTATCTATTTCTGCCTCTCTCTCTCTCTCTCTCTCTCTCTATATATATATATATATATATTTAAACATATATTGTTAAATATAACAGATAATAAATGTCTATTATATCTGATCATAACCCATTCTAAACTTCAGCTGGTTGCTTTAATTTCATTTGAAAATAAAGACAAAAATTGTCCAAAATTTGAATATTTTTTTTATTATACTGTTCCTTGATCTAAGCTTTTGACTCATATAAGCCATCTTCAGAGTGGTTATATGGATATTTAAACAAAGATATTCACTATTTGTTATGTTGACGTAAAAGATTGCTATGCAATGATAACAGTCGTGGAATAGCAGACACAGGTTGTAAATTCATGATGTGGTTCTAAATTAAATTAAAGCAACCATACAAAATTAGAATAGTTCATGATCAGACATAATAGACATTGGTTGTCTGTTGTATTTAACAATATATCCTTAAATAATGATCTGCTTCCCCAATACACTAAATATATATATATATATATATATATATATATATATATATTGAACAATAAAAAATATTGAAAAAATTAAAATCTTCAGACACACTGGGTTGTATATTAATATTCTTTCGTTTTTATTATTATTTCATTTATATATAAATATATATATATATATATATATATATATATATATATATGTATGGTGTGGACAAAAGTTCACCAATAAGTATCTATCTATCTATCTATCTATCTATCTCTATATATATATATATTTAAGAAATGGATTAAATCCAACAATATTATTTTGTTTAAATGTTATTTTTCATGGATACTCATATTCGAGTAGAAGCTCTGTTTTTAATTAAACAGTATTTTTTATCCAGCTACATCTACCAGCCTGATGGGCAGTTCACCAATAAGTAATCTTTCTCTCTCTCTCTCTCTCTCTCTCTCTCTCTCTCTCTCTCTCTATATATATATATATATATATACACACACACACACATACATATACATATATATATAGAGAGAGAGAGAGAAAGAGAGAGAGGGGGAGAGAGAGATACATAGATACACACATTGCTGAACTATGTCTAGATATTTGGCCTTCTATTTCACTAATATCTCTCTCTATCTCTATCTCTCTTTTTTTCACACACATAAGCACTTACATGCATACATATACAATTTATTATAAATTATTCTAAAGTAGATATTCCATTGTTAATGATAATAATGATCAGAAGGCAATATTTTTGATTGAAGAATATAAATATAGCAGGATTAAATTATTTATTTATTCTGTATTTAAAAGCATATTAATTATTTTAATAATGTTTAATTGTATATAACATGCAAGAAATAAATGCATTTGAAAAGTGATATTTATTCATTCATTCATACACCACACTTTCTACATTATTTTTTTATATTCAGTCAGTCAATTTTCTACATTAGGTTGTTGTTTCTTTCTGCAATAGACTGGTTGCTAACCAAGGCTAAAGGAGACCTATTTTTTTGCTATTCAACCCATAGCTGAGGGGAGAAGAGATGAATCCATACCTTTCCTAAGGGTATTTGTGTGCAAGTGAGTGTAATGAACATGACTGGAATTTGAACACAGCTCTCCAATTTTCTCATTCTGAGCCACTATTCATTAAGTTACTGAATAAATCAATCAAAGGAAACATTGGTGAGAATATTAAGAACATTGATTCATGAAAGCCATTTTCAAGGTTCAAAATTATTTTTTCTTTTCTACTTCATAGATACTTTACAGAACTATTTTAAAAAATACGTTTAATTAAAAATATGTTTAAGAATATGTTTAATTAAAAAAATTTAGTTCTCAATAAAATGATATTCCTGTTTATTTAATAAACTTTATCCCAAGTCTTGACAATTTGATATTATACTGATTTCTACCCAAAAGTTTTCATTTACTTTATTATTACATTCATAATATTACAGAATAAATCAGAATAAAAGTTTATATAAAAATTACTTTGTAAAAAAAGTATAAATTGAAGGTGACCCATATAAGTTTTCAAAATAATGCATTAGTTGTGTGCCAAAAACATCAATTTAAGTACAAATTCAGTGTCAAGGTTTAAATATAAAACTGGAACTTTTACATAGATATAATATAAGTAAATACAATATATATATATATATATATATATATATATATATATATATATATATATATAAAAAGTAAAAAAAAAAGAACAGTAAATGTACATGTAAATTTACAGAGCATAAATATTATATATTAACGAATTTAAAAATATGGTTCCTTCGCTACACAGGAATTATCATGTTTCAAAATCAGAAACTAACAACTTCAAATTCAATTATTTAATTAAATTAAAAGCACTAGTTCTGTTTCATTTTCAAGCAAATTTTGGAATAACTTATTTTGAAATTTACTGAGTTTTTAAAGCACATACATTCATAATATTTGTTTCTGAGGATACAGAGAAACCCAATGATTTATTAGACAGTGGCAGTAGCATGTATATTTTTTATAAACAACAATTGTATCAAAAATGAGTTACTTTCAAAAAGAGGTTAAGTCTATGTAGGGTAGGGCTGCATTTTCCACTGAATTATGACATCTGTTCGATGCATGTCATCTGTTTTTTTGTTTTTTTTTTAAACAACAAGAAAATTTTTTACCATTTTTATCCATTAAATTTTTACTTGTATACATAAAGATTCTTTCTAAAAAGGGTGTTTGGATTAGAATGTGTTGCATTGAACTACAATTTTACAATATTATTTTTACTTTTAATTACTAATAGACTATATTTGATTTTAAAACAAATAAATGTAATAGAATTACTTTAATTATTTGAAAATTATTATTAAATATCAGATATAAGTATGTATATTACTATTATTATTAAATCTCAAATATAAGTATAAAGCTCTCTTTTTTTTAATTATTATTAAATATTATTTAAGGAAAATTTTTGACAATGTCAGCAAAGAATATTTATTTCATTTCTTTGATTCAGTAAATTTTTATTTTTTTATAAACCTAGTAATATATAGTTTCTCATGTATGCACAAAGGACATGGGTCATTTAATGACCTACATATTCTAGTTTTTTTATTAATTTCCATTTTACTGTAGGTGTTTTATTGGTTTCTTTTAATGCCAGAAATATTTTGATAGGGACATCTGATTTCAGTATTTATTTATCCTAAATGAACTTTGATGTTGGTTAAAGCGTATTTTTGAACTTGTGTCTTGTACATACTATGTAGACTTTTACATTGTCAGGATCCTCAATAAATGAGATATTGCATTGGTATACTAATGATTCTATGTGACATTTATTATTTAGAGGACAATTATTAGGATTTCTGCAGTTACATAATTTTTGTTTATCTTCATCTCTTTTTATTTTTATAGTGTCTAAATTTCTTTGGTTTTGGTCTAAGTGTTTATTCAAGATATTAGCATTGTGTTTCTTAATTATTTTCTCTAAATTTTCAGTACAGGTGTAACTTAATTTTAGGGTATTTTTATTGAAAATAGTACTGAGTTTACTATCTTTAGGAAAATGTTTAACTATTAATGCAAGGAATTTTTGTCCTAATTTATTCTTTACCATTTGGTTGTATGGGGTGAATACCAAATTATTTTTCTGCTTCTGTTTTTTCTATGCTTTCTATTTTCATTTTTTATGTAAGTTAGTTTTGGGCTTTTGTAGCCACTATCTTTTAGAGCTTTATTACAGAAAATAATATGTTCATAGAAAATCTTCTCATTTGCTGAATTTTACTTATTCTTTTTTCGATAGATAAAGGTATATGCTTAATTATAGATGGAGGATGATTAGATTTAGGGTGTATATACAAATGATAATTGTGTATATTTTTTAATCATTTATATAATAAAAATATACAAAGCAAAATATATATTTGTGGAACCAACTCCAAGAGGATGTTTCCTGATCACTACAATCTAATTTAAAGAAGACAGAAATGTTAACTGTTATCTTCCAATCATTATATTTAACACAAATTGTATTCTAATTTAACCTTAAAATGTGCTAAAGGAAAAATGTGCCCCTCAGAAAAAAAAAGGGTAAATCTTACAAGAAAAAAAAGTTAAAGCATTTTTTCTTAATCTCCAACTTATTACTAACTATATGATAATAGCAATGTTAATTTTTATAATATATAAAAATATTTATATAAATTTGGAACTGAAAGAAAGCATTGAGAATCATAACTTGAGATGAAGCAGAGAACCAACATTGTGAATGAAATAAACAAAACTGTTGATTCTTGTCCAAATAATTCATTGTAAATATTTTCTTTAGACTATTTCTGGCAGTCATTTAAAAACAACATGCACTTGGCATTTTTTCAATTATTCATTTCAAAAACAGTCTCATTAAAAACCATATTTTTAGTTATGAAATTTGCATGAGGTAAATTGTTTTCTGCATTTATTATGAAAGTTCATTTGTAGATTTTTGTTAATATCTATTTTCCCCAGAGTCAAATAAAGCTAAACTTGTCAAAATCTTTTTACCAAACTCTTCTCAATGTGGCATCAGTTCTACACTAAATGTTTTCCTTTTGTATTATAACAGAAAAGCAGGCTATATCTTTTTAAAAACCCAGGGTCACAAACTCATATCCATACAACTGAATATGTTAGCTCTATCACTGATATTGAGCACTTTCCAATAAAAATCAATATATAATATATAACATATATATATATATATATATATATATATATATATATATATATATATATATATATAGATTTAATATTTATCAACATTCAAATATGTTTCATTGAATAATATAGGCATAGTGTGTCTACTTTAATCTGATCCTTTTGGGTTGTCTTATCAGTTTCTTGATACTAAGATAAGATTCATCAAGGAAGGTGCTATAGTTTTTTTAACCCAAATACTTTTGATCTTTTTAAGATCATCTTCAGGGGCAAATTACAAAGACAAACTGCACAGTATAGTAGGGTCAGTTGGGCACCATCTGTGAAACAAAGCACACCATGATACAATTTACTCTGCCAGAAATTTGGAAACAGAATGCTTTACTGCTTGACATTCATACTGGAAGCTCCAATACGAACATTTTAGAATGTTTAGGTGTCAATCTGAAGACAGTGCTGAGGATTTGGAAAGAGTTGGATGAGTCTAATGGTGATTATCTTGGAAAAATGCACTCTGATCATACTGATAAGAAAAGAACTCCAGGAATTTGTTGGTAAGATCCAGGCCATGATTGAGAATGACCCCAATAACAAAAAAATATTTTTTTAATGTTTTCTATCAAGCTTTAATATTTGTAATTTTTAGTAAAAAGAAATATGTATTTTGTGCCTTGTATTTTATGATACATTGATGCATCTACTTATGTGACACAAAAAAAGGCTTTGCAAAGCATTATATCATTAACTGAATCTAGATTTACAAATGATGAAGTGAAGAAAGGGAAACGATTCCAATTCAAAATTCCTAAGTAACTTGAAAATCTTAAAAGCAAAAGCAAATCTTCAGAAGTTTCTTAGTTGTAAGCTTAAGCTAAACTTAAAGTTATGCTCAGGTTACAAAAATAAGAAAATTGTATCATGCACAAGTATAAACATTTAAAAATATATACATTTTTGTATAATGTTTATACTTATGACAAAGTACTTATGACAAAGCACTTATCATACTTGTGTAATGACCTACATATTTTACATATCTTTTCAGTTAAATATTACTTTACCACAGAGATAACACTTGTCACTTTAAGAAACAACATTTTATAAAGAAATAAATAACAAAAATTTTATTATTTGACTCATTATCAATTAATTCAGTTACATTATGTTGTAACTCATTACATAATCTTATCATTACTCTTAGGATTTTAATTGCAAGTATGACCTATAAGAATAATGGCTAAAAGATTAAGTTTGGGTTGGGATAGAGCAGGAAAGTGTTTGCCAAAATTTCTAA
Organism: Acanthosepion pharaonis; assembly: GCA_903632075.3. NCBI lineage: Eukaryota > Metazoa > Mollusca > Cephalopoda > Sepiida > Sepiidae > Acanthosepion > Acanthosepion pharaonis. Next base: position 897,709 of record CAHIKZ030001284.1, read on the forward strand.
GATGTTATTTCAGGAAGTGAAACACTTAAAACATTACACCAATCAGAAATAAAGTCTGACATATATACAAGTTGAAGTCAGCTTCTGTTTCCTGTAAAACCTCTTTAAAAATAAAACTGTGTGCATTTTTGTGTGTGTGTATATTTATATAGATAGATAGATAGATAGATAGATAGATAGATAGATAGATAGATAGAAATAGAAATATATATATATATATATAATTCATGGGCAGGTAGAGGAAGTTTTTTGAGGTGGTTTCTTAATATATTGAGGTATTTTGTGATAGATAGATAGATAGATAGATAGATAGATAGATAGATATTGATATTCAAAATTCTTTATTTTATATAAATAATGATGACAGATATTCTTTGTATATTTTTAATGTTTTTTGATTAATTAACATGTGGGAGTACAATAACATTTTTGGAAACCACTATTCAATGTCAAACATTGACAAAGCCTGTATGTAGGATAGGACTCAACAAAACTTTGTAATTTCCAAATAACTTTATTATGCCCTGACATGTCAACTAAATTATTAAATAGACAGATATATATTTATTTATTTAAAAGATATATATATATATATATATATATATATATATATATATATATATATATATATGTAAATAAATAAATTTAATTGCAATTTTTTATTTAATTCATATATGCATGATATATATAGCAAAGGCACAATTAAATATAAAATTTCAAATAAATATTTTGCAAATATAAAATTTTTATGTTAACAATTTTAAAAAAAAAGTGCTCAATGTGGTAATATTTAGACTATAAGTTAAACATTAATAAATATACATATTACCTTATGTCGAAAGTATGACTCTATGTTTCATGTTCAGTACAATATTCAGGTACCTGTAATGATAATAAACTGTTTATTACAAACACTTCATCATAATTATAAATACCTGAAGATTGTACTGAACATGAAATTCTGAGTCATACTTTCGACATAAGGTAATATGTATATTTATTAATGTATATTTATGCTGAATTGAAACTGACCATTACATAATTTAAATTTTGATATATATCCCAGAGTACTGTAATACTGGAGCAGACCATATTATTTACAGGTTTTGTTTAAAAAAAATGTACAAAAATACACACATCTAAACAACTTATATACCTCCAAGTATAAAAATAGAATTATAATTTAAATACTGATATACTCATCTAAGTAATTCTAAAAATAAAAGAAATGTCCACACAAATATCATGGCGTGTGTGTGTGTGTGTGTGTATAAATATATATATAATTATTAATATATTATATTCACGGTACTTATTAGGGCATTCAATATCAGAGATAGAGCTATCAATCCACCAAAATATATATATATATATATATATATATATATATATATATATATATATTTTGATACATTTACTCTGAGAGCAATATTGTTGGGAGCTCTAAACATCCTATTCAATGCCAGTTTAGTGGCAAGGTTGAAAATGAGGACCCAAATTAAGCATGATCAAGTGAAGATGATTACAACAGATCTGAACAGTTGAACTAATGGATGACAGATATGCTACTGAAGGTGCCACTCAAAATGAGTCAGTGGCAATCCATTGCAGTTTCATAACTGGATTCCTCATGTCTCATTCCATATGGGCCACAGTGGAACATCATGAAATCAAGTGAGTGGATTACTTCCTGACACTATGGCACAATGGGTTACAGAGAGTTAAAAGAAAACTATGAAAACATTAGAACATTAAAAAACCAGGATTTATGGAAACAGAATATGATGATTGATATTGCATTTAAATTATTTTTTTTAGTTGACAAAATATCTTTTAAAAAACCAGATGAGAGTTCCTTTTCTTTTGAGAAATGTAAGAGAAAAAACTATTAAAATAAAGTTACACTTACGCTTAGGGTTTCAACTAAAAAAGAATGAGAATGAAACTGCCAATCTAGTATTCATAAAGTCGAGATATCAAAGAGGAAAGCTCATCAGAAAAATTACCATGAAAATATTTATAGAAAAGGCACTGATTCTTCTTTGGATTTTATCAAGAATCTCTAGATACATAGTAGAATCAGATATGGCAGCAATATTCAATGTATGGATGTATAGTAGTCTTATAAATATGTAAGATAAGTTCTAGAGAGAGAAATTGTCTGGCATGACACAGTGAACCAACTTTCCTAGCAGCAGGCCTAGCAAGTGATTCAATATAATCTTTCCACTTCATACGGTTGATAGCAGCTCAGATTGAGGAATCAAAGAGCCAAGCTCAGATTCCAGTCAAATTCATTACATTCACTTACATGCTAATTCTCTTGGGAAATGTATGAATCTTCTTCTTCTCCCATCCCCCTAGCTATGGGTAAATAGCAGGACAATTGGGTTATAGCCTTGGATGGTAACTGGTCTACCGCAGAAAGAAATGGCAACCTGGGGAAAAAAATTTGTTTTGTCAGTCATGTATCGAAAGATACATGATCGCCTAAGCATGTATCATATATGGCACATAACTGACTGACTGATCTGTTGAAAATGTTAGCCCAAACAGGTGCAATAAGTCATTCACCTGGTGATTAGTATCAGCCCTACAAAAAAGAAGGTAAAAAGTTTATCTACAATGATCAAAAGCAAGCAATTTTGTTTTGAAGACATTAAAATTAACAAGCTATTTCTTGCTCCAGTTAACAACAGATTGTAGATCTTTTTTCTTTTTTTTTTTTTTGAGCTGCCAGTTTAACTTTATTGAAATGATCAGATTTACCATAAGGACAGGAGTAAATAGTTGTGTCATTTGCATCAATACCAAGTCAAGAATTGATAACATTGGGAAAGTCATTGATGAATATTAAGAACAGAGTAGGTTCAAGGATAGAGCCCTGGGTGACACCTGCATTATGGATGCTAAGTGACATAATTTAATAATAAACTAAAGTGAGTAAATGATGTTGTTGTTGATTTTTTCCAACATCTTCATTCCTGAAAGAATTTCTACTTTCTGAATCCACATACATGACAATAAAAATGTTAAAAAATTAAAAGAAAATGATTAAATTCATAAACTCATGTTATTCAAAAATAAATAACACATAAATTAATCACATACTTAAATAATTTAAACATTAATTGAATAAAAAATTGACTCACTTTTATTTATTAAACATTAAATTACATCACTTAGCATCTTCCATAGTTTATCTAGACTTTTCAGTTAACCTGACAAATATTTATGAGCATCTCTTAAATTTAAAATTTTGAAAAACTAACATTTTTACTTTTATTTATAAATACTTGTTGCAAAACAAAATCCTTACATTTGTCATGATAAAGTCCAACAGAAGATGAAATGCATCAGCTAAGATTGTGACCTAGTTTGTAGTTAATATTGTTAAGAGTTGGCTTTTTCTTTTTTATTATTAGGGCTTCCATTATTTTTAATCTTTTTTTACAGGTGGATGAGGTTATTATGTTTGTGTTTTCTACTAGTATGTTTCAAATGGAATCTGGTAGGTTTGTGTGTGTGTTTAAATGGGTTCTAATAGAGCTGTGGGCAGATAGCTGTAATGTAAGGCATCTGGATAGACATGTAATTGTGTGACCAATGTAATTATTTATGAGTTCAGTTTGAACACAGTTCCTTAAGGGTCATTTGAACTCATAGATAATCGTGCTAACTGTGTTTGGAAAACATCTCTACAACATACTAAAAGCATACACATAATTCACACACTCAAACTGAAAAAATAAAATCATTCTTGATAATGACTAAAAGTATAGCCGAAAGTGCTCGGAATTATAGAACATTTGAACAGTTTCTACACACTCTGTGTCCAAAAAAGAAAGCTCTTGTGTTCACACAAGAGAAAAAAAATTAAATAAAAAGCTTAACCATAGTACCTTGTCTGTCATTTTTAATGAAACATGCATAAATGAAGGATTGCTGCCTAAATACACAATATATATATATATATGTATGTAGTGATACACATTGTTTTTTATATATGTATATATACTATAATACTATATTTATATTTTTATAAATTATTGAATCAGAAATAATAATATTCAATATTTATTTTATATATTATAAAAGATAGAAATAAAATAAACTATAGTGAATAAATCATTTTCATCTTTACCTATATTTCCATACCTATTGATCATTATAGGACATCAGTTGTCAGGTAGATTATTGTGTAATAAAAATAGCTAACAAATTGATATAAGCTGGTATGATTGTGTGTGCAAATATTTCTATACACACACAACACACACACACACACACACACATGTAGAAAAGTTTCTCAAACACACACATATTCATGTACTCACACAATACACACAAATACATGCACATATATATGTAGGTGTTTGTATATATGTGCAATAAATTTTAGATATTATTTATATTTGGACTATTGTCCTCATCTTTGTTGTTGTTATAATGTTTCAGCCATTGTACCCTCTGGACTTCTTCAGGTGTATATTGATCTGGGTAACTTACAGGGAATTCTGAATGGAGCCCTTTATTCAATCTATGGGGGGAGACTGTTCTTATTCCACTGCTCATATCTAGGGATAGTGTCTAGTTCTTATTTTTATTTAGTACTGTTTAGTTTTATCTTGCCTAGTTCTACTGAGTGCAAGTACACACTGCCTGGCCAGGGATTGAACTCACAACGACTATGTTACCAAATGCACAAACCAACGTTTTTATCCACTAAGACATCATGCCAAGATCAATTAATGTTGTCTATACTGATATTTTGAAATTTGGCTATCTCTCTAAATTAAAATGTTTGGAAATTACAAGGGGTGACATTTGTAGATATTTTATGATACACCTTATACAAACATTGAATTAATATTACCATCCTATATACACTTGCACACAAGCATTTCTTTTTTGAACACTTTTACACTAGAACACACTTTAACATCCAAAATGTTCCTTTTCATAATAATAAATCACAACAATTTGGGGGAGTTGAACGAAAATGGGGATGAAGGGATGATATGGTTAAGGAAATTGTCTGAAAACTATGACACTTCTCATTTGTGTGGCATGGTGTAGAGTCCTGTTTGCCAGACAAAATATCTTTGAGCAGCCGACTCTTAACCCAGGTCAGCACTATATAAATGAGTCAGGCATTTTGAAGGAATCCCCCCTCTGTTAAGTCTGAGCCCATGTGGGAAGAGGAATGGAAGTATAATGTTGTCATCACTAGTGATCACTCCAAACTCCTTTATAATCAACATTAGATACCTCCAACACTTTTTGAATCCTTTGCACTGTCCTCAGATTGACACCCAAACACTCTGAAATGTCCATTTTGGAGCTTTCTATGCGAATGCCATTGCTGGCAGAATGAATTGTGTCACAGTGCTCTTTTTTCTCACAGATGAATACCCAAAAATCCTACTATATTGTCCAGTTGATCATAAAAAAACAAACTAATTGCATCGTGAAAAAAAAAATATAAAATGGTGACAATTTACCCATTGCACGTAGTGTGTTTGTGCTGTTATTGTGTGTGTGTGTGTATATATATATATATATATTTGAAATGGACAAAGTTTCACAATTATTTTTAAGACATTTTTATGTTTATACATTCTATTTATTAGATACAAATATTTAAAGTAAATGGTCTGTTTTGCATAAACCATATCAAACAACATTTACCAGCCTGAATGTCTGAGAAAATTTTAATAGAAAATAGATTCCTAAACAGGAATCTTTGATGTATTTTATATGGAATATTCATTTGTTATTACATTCCTTAACCAATTCGATTACAGAGGAGATGTTTCAGTTTGCAAGGTTGATTATTTGTCATTAAAATTTACTATCTTCCATGATTTTTATTGTGTACATATATATCTAATATATATATATAAATATAAATAAATGAATCAGACATTATGAAATGGACAATTATTTTTATTTTTGGAATTTTTTTTTTAAAAACAAATATTTGTATGGAGCCTATGCACAGTTGATGGAATTTTTAGTTCAGTTTTAGGTTTTGGAGTGTTCACATCCAGCCAATGGTGGAAATTAGTGTAGCATGAATCAGAAGAAGATCTGAGATTAAAATAATGTTAACAAAATTGAATTTACTGTGCTTAAATTCAAAAAGTCTAGGTACCATAGCAAAGAGCTCATCTGAACAATTACCATGAAAGTATATATAGAGACAAGACACAGAGAGGCCACCTCACAGCAGTGGAAAAGGGACTAAAGCTGATTCTTCTTTGGATTTTATCAAAGAACTCAAGATAAATGTGTTAACAATAATCTAAGAAAGGATAAGTAAGTAGACTTATAGATATGTAAGATAGATTCTGGAGAGAAAAATTGCCTCACAAGACACAGTAAACCAATTTTCTTAGCTGCTGATCTAGCAATAGATTCGGTATAGTCTTTCCACTTCAAATCAGCAGAGAATATTATCCTGAGAAGGTGCAACAAGAAAACTTTAAAAGGATAGCATCAGCCATAGTGACGGAAGGCAGAGAGGGGTCTGTCAGATGATTAATGGAGAGAAGTTTAGTTTTGGAGGTGTTAAAATTGACAGGCCATCTTTTGCCCTAGTTAATGATAGACTTGAGGTTGTTTTGGGCATCAGCTGCCTTATATATATATATATATATATATATATATATATATATAATGATATACCAATGTACACATTTATAATGATAATTATGAATTAACTGCTTGCCACATGATACTTAATCCTATTTTTGAGAATTTAATCCCTGAGATTTAAAGAAATATTCAAATTTTTGTAAGCTTAATTTATTCATTCAAACAAATGATAAGTACCATGGTAAAAGTATAATGATGAACAAATTACTAAATAACAATTCAAAATGGTAGGGAGGAATTGATGAAACTCAGGATCAAAAGTGGGGAACTACTAGTCTAAAGTTTATGAGACTTCAACAATAGAGAATCAAGTATGATCATGGAATTTAAAGGCAGTTAGAATGCAGGGTGTGGATTATTGTTAACAGAGAAAGTATTATCAGCATTGAAACAGATGTGCTTAGCCCTTTGGGCTAAATATTGATTTGCCTGGGTTAAAGGTTAATGGAGATAATATCCCCTTAATAAAACATAGAGACATAAATAGATAAGTTTTATGAGTAAGTTAAAGAAGGATGAGGTGGTGAAAATTGAGAGAATGACAAAGTGAAAAAGGATTTTAAAAAAATGACAAAAATATGTGACTGAAGATATAAAATAGTTATGTATTCAAAATTATTTGAAAAAAATAGTAAAAATCTGAAGAAATAACAAAGAGAAATGGAAGGAAAATTATGATAATAAAAGAAGCAAATGAGTGGGTAAAAGAAGAAGAAAAAATAAATTAACAATAAAGAATGAAAATAAGAAAAGCAATAGAAAATTGGAAAAAGGAAAAAATGTGAAAAATAAAAATAAGATGAGATGTATAAATTTTGATATAATTAAAAAGATATAAAAGCAAGTTGTAATTAGGAAAAATATCGTTATGAATATTATAAATTACTAATAATTTGTTTTACAAGTAGATAAACATTTAATCAGTTTTTATTTCACTGAATGCTGACTAATGTTGTACTCAAAAGTTTTAGTATATTATATTATTCTTATTAATATTATTATATAAACATTCACAACAATAATATATTCAAGTGCCAACATGACTTCTCACTATCATCTATTATTAAATTTTTCAGTTTAACAGAATTATGTGGTTTTTTCTGGATAACAAGTGTCAACAAATCTCAAAATATCAGCATTCCCTTCCATCTCTTTCCCCACCTCTTCCCTGTCATCATCATCATCATCATCATCATCATCATCATCATTATTAATTACTATTATTATCATTGTTATTATTATTATTATTAAGAAGAAGAAGAGAAGGAGCAACAGTAGCTCAGTATTTTACAGCATGTTAAAAAGGTAACTGCTATAGTAGTAAATAAAAAATTACTGTTGATTTATATAAAATCGGATTTTCTGTCAATGCTCATTGTAGTCGCTGTTGTTTTTGGTTAAAACCAAATTTTCATCTACAAAATAAAATTTCAACCTAGTGTAATATCTGTTCTATTGATATAGATTAAACACAAACACACATTTATTAATTATATAAAAATATTAAATTTAGTTAATATATATATATATAAATATATATATATATATATATAAATATAATATATAAATCTTATAAAAAAATATTATATATATATATATATTTTTTCATTATGTATATATACATATATATATTTAATATAAATATGTATACTTTTATATATATATACATTTATCATATATTATATATATATATAAATATATATATTTATATATATATATATATATATATATGATATATATATATATATATAAATATATATATATATATATATATATATATATTTATTATAAAAAAAATGTCATACATTCTATCTAAAACAAATAAAATAATTTAAAAATATATAATATTTAGCTATAATTTATATTAATAATAAATATGCATTTTTTTCTTCACCTATTACACAATTCTGAATTTCATGCACAATACAATCGTCAGGTGCTCATTAAATGATATATATAATATTGTATTTAACCCTTCATACAGCACACAAATATCAGGTCATCCCATAAGTTCTGTACAAATTTTAACTTTTTGTTAAAATGAACGAAATTTAAAGAGTATTTTATAATGTCTAATGGAGCTGAACATTATTTTTATGTTTAGATGGATTTAAACTGATCAAATTTTATTTCAGAGAAAAATAAAATTAAATTTTGTTTGGTTAAAACCCTGCTAACATGGAAGTACCCAAGAATCATTTGAGGCACATAATGCTTTATGAGTTCAAGAAAGGAAACTCGGCAGCCGAAGTGGCTAGAAACATTCACTAAGTTTATGGAGAGGAATGTGTGAATGAAAGAACTTGCAGAAGATGGTTTGCAAAATTCAGAGGTGGAGATTTCACCCTTGAAGATGAAGATCGAACCAGACGTCCAGTTGAGTTTGATGAAAAGCTTCTTGAAGCAGCCCTTGAAGAAAATCCTGCTTTATCAGTTGAGGAATTGGCAGTGGTTCTCAGTTCAAACCATACAACTGTTCATCATCTTCTTCAACAACTTGGAAAAGTTCCTAAACTTGGAAAATGGGTGCCTCATGAATTGTCTGAAAACAACCTCAAATCCCTGAGTTGACATCTGCTCTTCTCTCCATTCTCGCCAACTTGTTTCACTTTTTTTGGATAGACTTGTGACTGGCGACGAAAAATGGATCTTTTATCGAAATGTTAAGCGTCATAGACAGTGGCTTGGTAAAGGGAAGGACCCCAGCCACAGCCGAGAAGGGAACTTCATGGGCAAAAAGTTTTCTTCTTTCAATCTGGTGGGATCGCCAAGGAATAATCCACTTTGAATTCTTACCACCTAATGCAACAATTAATGCTCAAATATACTGTCAGCAATTAGAATGTTTGAACCAAGCTTTGAGGAAAAAAAAAGACCTGCTCTAGTGAATCGAAAAGGGGTGATGTTTCATCAGGACAATGCGCGACCCCACACAGCAAGAATCATGTCACAAAAGATCGAAGAACTTGGTTGGGAGAAAATTCCTCATCCACCTTATTCTCCCGATCTTGCTCCTTCAGACTACCATTTGTTTCGTAGCTTACAGAATCATTTGGAAGAAACAGCTTTTTGTAACACAGGAAGAGGTTAAAACTGACATTTGTGAGTTCTTGAATCAAAGCCAAAAGAATTTTACAGTAATGGAATTAGTAAGCTTGTTAATAAATGGAAGGAAGTCATAGATAATCAGGGAAAATACATTGTTGATTGAATCTGTAATTAAATGTAACATTTGGTCACTTATTTTCTTTATTCAAAATTCGGACAGAACTTATGTGATGACCTGATACTATACAATATCATATCTATCTATCTATCTATCTATCTATCTATCTATCTATATATATATATATATATATAGGCAGCATGTATTCATCCAAACAAGTTTGATTAAAAAGAACTGTCTGTTCATTTTTTATTGTATTTTTCTAATTTTCAGATAAGGTTTTGAGTATTGTGCTTGAAATTGTGGATAAACTGTCCAAAGTTCATAACAAAATATGAACTTCAGACAGTTTATTTTTATACTTATTTTTATACTGATCCTTTCCAGTTGTCTAATTAGTTTCTTGATGATAAGATGGAATTCATCAAAGAAGGCGCCATAGTTTTTTAACCCACGTACTTTCAATCTTTTCTAAGATCATTTTCAGGGGTAAATTACAAAGATAAATATATTGTAACTACAATAAATTCTGCATTCCGTTGTCATAGTGGTTTTTAAAAACACATTTGTACGTACTTTGTTATAGTTATTTTAGATTTTTTTAATTTATCGGTTGTAGTTATAGAACTTTTTACAAAACAAGCATTTTAATATAAGCGAGCTAATTGGGAATTGGTAAAAATGTAAAATAGCATTTAGCATATAAATGTTATATGCACTTTAATATATTGTTGCTATATTTGTAATAAATTTTGTTTAGTGTTGGTTGGTTGATTTTGACAGAGAGGGCCTAAAAAATTTGAGTTTTTTGTTTATTATTTTGATATTGGTGTTAGCAACAAGTATTTTTCCTGAAGATGGACAGTTATGTGTTTTTAGATGCTGTGCAATAGAACTTGTATCTGACAAATGAAGTGTGAGACATCTTGATAATGTGGCTGTTTAACCAACATAAGTACTTATTTTCTGTCAGAGATATAATCTCCCAAAGGACATTTAAACTGATATACAATGCTGGTTTTTTTCAAAACACTAGCTGACAGAGAAGAGTTATTGTGTATGATTAAGTTGGTTGTGTTAAATTTAGTATAATATATAATTAGTTTTATTTTTTTACTGTGATCACTGGGAAATATATTTATACTTATGAGATTTTAAAAAAAACTACAGTGCCTTCCTTGATGAATTTCATCTCAATATCAAGAAAATGATTAGACAACTGGAAAGGATGTCTATATTATTTTAATGAAACATGTTTGAATGAAGATATACAACCTAAATATAATGTGTGTGTGTGTGTGTATGGAAATGTGCGTGTGTGTGTGTGTGTGTGTGTGCCTTGTGTGTGCGTGTGTGTCTTGTGTGTGTTAAATGCGTTTGTGTGTGTGTATGTGTGTGTGTATTGTGTGTGTGTGTGTGTAGTAATTCAGATTAACCAACACGTTTCATACATTGATGGACTTCATTAATATAAACCTAAAGATTTTATTTTGCAAAATATTTATACACAGAAATAAACAACATCATTAGTTTTTCAGAATTTTTCAATTTAAGAACATTATTATTTCAAGTTAGCAGAAAGGCAAGGTAAATTATGGAGGATGTTAAATGGTGAAATTTAGTACCTAATAAATAAAAGTAAGTAAATATCATTCTTGAATTTTTTTATAATGTAATTATTATTTATATTATTTTAGTTTGAGAAATTAAATTATGCATTATATATTTTAAATAACAGAAGGTTTTTGAATTTAGCCATTTTCTTTTAATTTAAAAATTCTTTTTAGTCATGTTTAGTTGGCTTGGTAAAAGAGTATTTATTTCTTTTAGGAAAGAAGATATTTGAAAAAAGGTTTTTTGGAAATTAGAAAATCAAACAACATAACAAAATAAAATCATTACATTTGCCTTGATAAAGTGCATCAGAGGATGAAATATGTCAGCTAAGATAAGTTTTCCTTTTACATTATATATATATATATATATATCAAAGTGTAGGAGCCATGATTCCCCACCTGATGAGACGTCTAAAAATGGTTTTCCCTTTTTTGACATTGAAACAAAACTATAAAATTTTGTAGTGGATATGTGCATCTTCTAATGTAACAAAATATATATAATATATATATATATATATATATATATATATATATATATATATATATATATATGAAAGAGATAGATAGATATGTGTGTTTATATATCTCATTTTATATATAGATCATTGTCATTATCATCATTTTATTAATATTGTTATTATTATTATTATTATTATTATTATTATTCAACAGTTAAGAGAAGAACATGATTTAAGAAAAGATAAAGAAAAGAAAAAATTCAGTGTTTGACAATGTTAAATAATATTTCAACAGAATGTCTGTCTGTCTTCAAATTATATTTAAACATTTTTTACCAAATATAAAAATATATAAATCTACAAAAAATTATAACTCTTTTTACAAACGCTGCTTGTCTTGTAATGAAAAAATGGCTGTACTGGTAATGAACATGTCAAAATGAATGAAATGGCACCAGTGTCAAGGCATGCAACTGAAACATATTTAATATGATGGTGATCTTGTTCATCTTGGAATTTTCCGTTGGTTGATTAGTTACTAAGAGAAATTAATCAAACAGCTTAGTATAAATCTTATGGAACTCTACAGTCATTCTGTTCATTCATCTGGGAAATTTAGTAATTTGCTTATGTAACAATCCTCATGTGTTTTTTAAGGGTCAACAGGTCGATAGATTCTGAATATTTTTATACATAAGGCAAATTTGCATGGAGATAAAAGATTATTGGAAGCATTCAGCATTACGTTAAGGGCAGCTATCAAATATCACAACTAAAACAAATTGCGAATGAAATAGCTGAAAATGAAGATTACCATAATTTTGCACCAGGTCAAAACTCTGAAAAATACAATAAAAATTCTAACAGAATTCCATTAGTGATCACACTGTACAAAAATATCCACGTCTTAAAGAGATTTTTCCCAACCCGCTTATAATGTCTTTCAAAAGAAATAAAAACAATAGACAAAGTTTAACAAATGTAAGTATCCACACTCAAAACAACATTTGTTTCAGATTGTTGTACTCCCGAAAACACTCATAGAAGAGGAAAACCCTGTGCCTTGTGCAACAACAACATAAGTCAAGTTAATTCTATCACAAATTCAAAGAGAAACGTCACAATTTCTACAGAGGGTGGTAATTGTATTGATTCCCATTTAAATTATGCTGCCCAATGTACCAAACATGACTTGATTTACGTGGGTTGCACAACATAAAAATTAAATCAAATATTCAACGGACAGAGTTACGATGTCAGACAAAAATGTGACATCAATGGAGCCTGCGGAACATTTTATTACAAACAACTGTAATTTTGACAAACATCCTAAGATGCACATTCTGAAAAAATATTCAGAATCTACTGACCATTTGATCCTTAAAACTTATAAGGATGATTATGTAAGAAAATTATTAACTTCCTGACCCCCAGAGGAAAACAGAATGACAGGAGAGTTCTATAAGATTTATACTAAGCTGTTTTATTAATTCCTCTTAGTAAGTAATCAACTAACGGAAAATTTCAAAAATCAAAATGAACAAGATCACCATCATATTAAGTATGTTTCAGTTGCCTGCCTTCACATTGGTGGCATTTTGTTTTGATACGTTCATTACCAGAACAGCCATTTTTCATTACAAGACAAGCAACATCGATTAGCCTTCTGTATTGCTTCCCCAGTACTGTGAACGGAAATTTAGCACTGTCTCACTCATTTTGTCAAAGTTGTCCACTGTCACCTCTACTTTACACTTTGGCACTGGAGATTCTCCTTTGGCAGCTGAAGGACAGAGTATGCAGTCTGGCACTATGTGGAATTACTGTCCCGGGTGGGGCTTAAGCCAGGGTTTCTGCATATGCCAATTACATGCCCATTTTTGTGTTGTTCTGCAGTGACATTGAGTTAGTGTTGAAGGTGCTTAAATGGTACAAAAAGGTCAGTGGGGCCAAGATTAACTGTGAAAAGGTCAGTGGTGACAAGGTTAACTGTGAAAAGACTTTGGTTTTGCAGTTTATTGCCTGGGATATCGATCCTCGAATATGTTTTTGTTGGACTGATGGGCCTGTCTGCATTCTAGGAGTGTGGTTCAGGCCTGGACTCTAGCTGGAGAAAATTGGTCAGAAGTACAGGCAAAGGTCATCACATTGGTCAAGATTTAGAACCAAAGGTGGTTGTCCTTGAAGAGTAGGACTGAGGCATGTACTACTTATATCTTTCCTCTCATCCTTTACTGGTTGGCTGTACTTCCTCTCTGTAAGGAACATTAGAAGGTGATCAAGTGCTTGCTATCCTCACTCTTGTGGGGTGGTCACAAGCATTACATCAACTGAGATGTCTGTGTCCAACATCCATGTCATGGGGGGCTGGGAATGCTACACTTGGTGAATCACCATCATGCCTCGAAGTTGGCTTTCCTATGCTGCACATTGACTGAAGATTTGATCTTGAAGAGGAGTGTGAGGGCCACATTCCCTCACCTTACCATCACTCCTCCAGTTTCTAAGGCTGAGTGCCATCGTAGGCCATGGAGTCAGTTAGATTTCCTCCCTGAAAGGAGAGTCTTGTATTGGGAATTAGTGGAAGGTGCTCATGAATGATCCTAGTGTTGTTCCCAGCTTTGTCCTATGATCCAAGTTAAGATTCCTAACATCTCCAGTTTGTTTTGGCCCTGCTATTTTCATCTCAACTTGGTCAATTTTTAAAATTTTCTAATAACCTAATTTTTTTTTATCCTTCCCACCTTCCTTAGAGAGAAGCCTCTTGATTTTGTTGGAAGACAGAATACAGTGGCATCTTTCTTTTTTCAGTTCATTTCCAGGGTGATCACACCCTCCTCCCCAGATCATTTCATAACATTGATAGAATTTTTATAAATATTTTTGTATACACAATTGTACATATTGAAATTTTTATGTCATGGTATTTTTTTTAGTAGTTGCGCTGTGTGTGTGAGGTATTTTGGTGTGTGTAGGAACAAATGGTGACAGATAGATTTTTATGGTGAATAAATAAATTGTAACGAATGAATGGGTCATGAATCTGATTAGCTAGGTATAGGGTAGTTAGTGTTGATTAGTCTTGTCCACCTCCCCACATTTTTAGTTAGAATTGTATAATTCAGTAAATCATAGACAAGCAATTGTAGACGTTTTTAACTTTAAATTTTTTAATATTTTGTAGCACTTGTATCAGAATATTTTTTATCAATATCAGTAGGTATTTAAATCATAGGACAAAAGACAGATAATTTTTGTGAATAAATAAATTTAACGAATTTAACTTTTAGTAGGGTAGTTATATGATTTTTGTATACCTGAATTTTTGTTTAGAAAGTAATAAATAAATGTTTGAAAAGACAAATATTTTTCTGTGAAAATGGTATTTTTTTTTTTATTGTAGGAACAAATGACAGATAGATTTTTTTTGAATAAACATTGTCAAACACTTTTTTGTTGATTGTCTTTTTATTTTTTTTTCAGAATTACAGGCAATATTAACTGTTTTGAAAAAAATAATTGAAATTTTATAAATTTTTATGTACACAAATCATTTTGTTTTTTATTATTATTATTATGGTGACAGATAGATGGTGAATAAATGATTAATGAATGGGTAACTGATTCACATTTCATACATTTTTTTGCTATTTTAATTTTGATGAATCTTTTTAACTTTTTTAGATTTATATATTTTATACCTGAAATTGTTTAAAATAATTGAAAAAGACAAATATTCTGTGAAAATATTGTAAAATATTGTCAAACACTTTGTTTTAAATTCCTTTTTGAAAAATATTGAAAGGTTATGTCAATCATTTTGTTTATTATTAATTAATGATATATGATTAAAATTGTCAAGTTTTCTATTTTAACCAAATATAAACAATTGAAAAACAATAAAATTATGGAAATTCCCTGGCATATTGATATCAACTAACCAGTCATTAATTTAAGTATGAATACAGTCATTACTTAAAGAAGTAAGAGGTTAAAAACAAAAAGATTTGAAATTAACAAGTATCTTATTTTTACATAAGCAGACATTAGACACATCAGAGAATTATCACCTATTTCCTCTTTGTTTCTCTTTCTTTCTTTTTTTCTCACTGAAACCAAACAGAATCTTTGATATATCTTTCCTTAAAATAAAAACAGAACAGTCCATTACTTATTGATATGTCCCTGAAAGGGATATATTTGTTCAAAGTAGCAAAGTGGTTGTTGACTATTGTAACCGAGTAGGACAATCTAGCAGGTAACCATAATGGACTGGTCCTCGTCGAAGTCGTAGGCAATAGGTGAAGACAATAGGCGTCGTCCCTGTACCTCCACATCATTCTGTATTTTTGGCTGACACCAGCCAATCATATTACTGTGAGGGGAACCCAGGCATATGTATATTCATTACATCACTTATTAAATATTTGTAGGACATAGCATAAGTCCTAAGGAACAAGGGAAATTATATGATAATAATAATAATAATGATAATAATAATAATTTCCCCATGCTGATTTTTATCAGCAGTCAAGTGACACTAAGTCTCCTCAATACTCTAGTTCTGTTCTTAGTATTCTTGACAATTTTAGTAAAATACTATTTTCTGAATAGTATCTGTACTTTCCTAGATTTGCAATTCTTCCAAGGTTTTTTGTCTTTTATTTTTTTATTTTTTACCAAGTTCTTCATGACTGTCGCAAATGTTCTAACAATTCTGCATACAGCTGCCATTTTCATATTCCACATTTTTTCCTTCTCAGGCTCATATGTCCTCATATTTCAATTTTCATTCACTTCACACTATCTGACAGATTTCCTTCTCCTTGTTTACAATTCCTAAGATCTGATTTTCTTGCCTGGATTGAATGATCTATTTGAATTTCTGATATTATCCAAGGCAGCTTTTGGTTTCTGTGTTTACCATTTATTTTCATGGTCAAGTTCATCATCATTGCTGACATCACCACCATCATAATAATAATAATGATAATAAATTTCTATCAATGTCAAAACCTGGGTCAAGTTGTTATTAATAGTCACTTGTTTGTTAACAAATAAGCATCAGTCCTGGGTATGACGATAAACTACATCTGCATCCTGGTAAGACAATAAACTACGTCCAACAGCAACGCTTCTTATCAGGAGGTTTTGAGGAGTGTGGAACCACCTCTTAATTGCTAGTGTTCACAGGTCCACCCTGACCTGAGGTGGTAGCACCTGTTAGTGTCCCAGCTATTGGCAAATAGTTAACCCCAAAACTGATGTAAAAAGCATTATAAAAGTGTAAAAATGGGTTTTAATACCAGAGATACTTTATAAAAGAATTGTTACCAGAAATAAATTTTTGAAGAAAAAAAACTATTACCAGCAATAGATTTTTGAAAGAAAATATTACGAGCAATACATGTTTTAAAATAATATTACCAGCTATACATTTTTGAGGAAAAAAATATTACCAGAAATGGATTTTTGACAAAACAAAATATTACCAGGAGAAAAAAGTTGTCAGCATTAAATAACCCAATAAGGTTGATATGCCATAAAACACAAGAAACCAAACCAAATAAGCATCACTAGATATATTTAAAAACTACAAGTTATAAATAAAGAAAACCATCAAAAATGAAATATATAAACCAAGATAGGAATCTCTATAGAAATATTTAAAAACTATTTTGTAAAAATACAGTGAGAAAGATAATATATATATATATATATATATATATATGAGAGAAGATAAAAAACCTTTGCAAATCATAGGTTCAAAATAATACTATACTGGTCAAAATTTTCAATGATTCTTACACCTGTTTACTTTTCTGAAATAATATAAGTGTATCATCTTATTGTAATTATTTTTCAAAGATTTTATATTCAGTAATTTTAGCTAATAAATATATAAATTCTGTTACTAATTACATTTTTTTCTTCCATTTGATACATTTAATATTCCTTTATATATTATTGTAGCATACCTATGGATGATAATGGGTATGCCCTCTTTCCCATTAATATAGTAGTGAATACTGTACGTGTTGGTCTGTGGTCTGCAGTTGGAGATTTATTGTGGAATTCATGTGACTCACTTCTAGCAGTTGACTACTTCTTCTATGCACCACTGACAAATCTTATATGTGTTGTTCTTGTCCTAAATACTATCATTCATTATCAAATCAACCTTTGTGTGATTATTCTATTCAGTAACCTTCCGTAGGTTACAACATACACACACACACACACATATACATATATATATATATATATATATATATATATATATATATATATATATAATCCATATGAGATTAGATAAAAAATCTGAAGTTTCATTCATACTTGTTAGCTGACTTTTGATCTGAAATTTTCGCTGTATAATATTCAATACCTGTTATTAAAATTTACCAGATTTGAGGGCATTGAAAAGAAAGAAGATTATACTGAAAAAGATATATTTTGGGTTTAGGATAATTTTTTTTATCATTATTGGCTGACTTATAGCTTTACCTACAAAAATGATATTGCATCAAAAATTCCTATTTGAAGTTAGAAAGACATGCATATATTTTTTTTGTAATTTTGCATCAGCAAATAAACTTTGTTCTTATCATATGAATGGTCTTTTCATGGTTTTAAAAAACAAATATTGGAAGCATTTATCTCTGAAGAACAATTTCTCACTAGTCACTAGTAGTGAGTCACTCCCCAGGAATTGGCATGTCAGTTCTGGTGAGTAATATCTGGCCAGAGAACATGGTAAGTCATTATTACTGAACAACATTTCAATATGACTTTTGTTTAACACCTTTTTACAGTCACCTCTGAAAACACATGTATTCTCTTAAGAGGATAACTTCAAATAAATTATCAAATCATTCATTTTGTTATTCTGAATTTACCATTAAATTTACCATTAAATAAACAGCAATTTGTCTGGAAACAATACACTGAGCAGTTAAAAACTTTGTGCATAATTTTCAAATTTTCTGAAAAAATTCTTTAGCTATTTGTCAAACTAAAAGTCAGGAATTTAATTCTTTATTCTTGAATAGTGTCAGCAATAAATGAAATTTTAAGAATTTTTAGTAAATTTCTAAGCAGCTGTGTTAAATGAAGAAAAATTGTTCCCACCTAATAAAGATTAAATATTGCTCTGTAGACAAAAAATATTATTTTACAAAAGAAATGATTGAAGATATTTTACATATTTTATTTATGATTGATTGTTATTATTATCGATTGTTATTATCATTGATTGTTATTATTATCGATTGTTATTATTTTATGTGGTAATTTGGACTTATAGTATCTTCATCCTTTTGGTTTTATAAAAGAATTTTAGCTGAAATTATTTTCAGCCTTTATGGCTCAGTTTTTTTATTTTTTCTTATTGTAAAAAGTGTAAAATTAAATGCAATATGGAGATTGGTAACTAGCAGTTAAAAATATTATCCACTGCATTCTTCTATAGTTAAGAGAAGACTTCATCAGTGTTTTTTATGTGTATTGAAAGAGTGAGCATATGTGTTATTTTGGGTATTACATGTCATTGGATTTTTTCAGACCAATACCATGCAGAGTTGATTCCTATATCCAAATTGTTTATATATGTATAAGGTGCAACAATTTAATTCCAAAAATAAAAGCAGTTTTTTGCTGAGGTAATGAGTCAGGCAAACATTTCATGACTGGACAGGTTCCTATTCCTGCTTCTTAGAGACACAAAATAAATGAATCACTTACTGCAGAGCAGTAGAGGAAGTGGTATGTGTCTATGTTATACTGTTGGCAGAAAATGAGTGAAGGTAATCTGGAGCAGTGGATTAACATCAAGTTTTGTGTGAAGATGAGTAAAAGTGCTATTGGAACATTAGCCCAAGTAAAAAATGACTTATAGTAAATATGCGATGAAGAAATCAAGTGTTTTTGAATGGCACATGTGATTCAAGGAAGTGTGAGTTGATGTGCACAATAATGAAAGAAGTGTGCAGACAAAATCACAAAGATGTGAACAGAATGCAAACCTTAATGCACTCAGATCAAATATTAACTGACAGCAGAAGAATTAATAAGGTAATGGAAACAGAATGGAAAATTGCAACAAAGGATTTGGGATTAAGAAAAATGTTTCATTTGGAAATTGCTAAGAAAATAACTACGAAAATGGGCCATCCACCATATCTGAAAAATTCTGTTGTTAACTGGGGCATGGAATGACTTGCTAATTTTAATGCCTCCAATACAAAACTATTCTCTATTAATCACCTTAGAGAACACTTTTTACCTTCAATCAGTATGGCTGATGCTATCCTCCAGGAGAGTGATTCATTGCACTTTCTCAGGTTAACATTTTCCACTGAAATGAAGTGGAAAGATTATATTGAATCAGTTGCTAGGAAAGTTGGTTCTCTGCATCATGCTAGATAATGTTTTTCTCCCAAATCTATCTTATATATTTATATGTCTACCATTAATCCTTGCATTGGATATTGCTACCATATTCTGTCTGGTGCTCTTACTATATATTTAGAGGTCCTTGATAAAATGCAAAGAAGAATCTGCAATGTTATTGGTCTTGATGTGGCATCTCAGCTTCAGTCAATTTCCCACTGCTGTAACATACCTTCCCTGTGTCTTTTCTATAAATACTTTCATGGTAATTTGTTTTAATGAACTTTCTTCTGTGGTACCTAGACACTATAAATTTCAATGCAGTACTAAATTGGTGAAAAAATCCCATCATTTTAGATTTAACTGTAAGTTTTATGCTAATAGTTTCTTTTTTTGCACTTCTTGCTTGTGGAACTCTCTTTTGGTTTCTTGTTTTCCAGTCAACTTTGATCTTCAAAAATTTAAATACAATGTCAGTCATTATCTTCTGTCTTCTTAATTCATGTTCTTTTATTGTTCTTACTCCTTAATAATGTTTTCTTTTTCTTATATTCCATCACAGCCAGTAACCTCTAGCATCCAAGTGGCATTGTTGCCTTGAGTGAGATGAAATGATTTAAAACAAAAAATTTAGCCTGATTTTAGTCTATTTTCAAAATTGAAAAATACCCTTAAAGGACAAAGATTTTCTGATAGTCAATAATAGGTGGCTACATTATTGAAAAGTATTCTATAAATGTTTCCAGCAATGACACACTCATCTCACAAAGTGTAGTGGAGTAAAAGGTACACCCCCAGTGACTCTATGAACATGTCCAATACTATAAAGAGCTCCATGTTATCAGGTTGATAGTAGCCATATTGGAATCAGTCTTCATATTAACTATACAGGTGTTACAGTACTAGCCTAAGCATTACATATAGAAAATACATAATGAATTAGATTATATCAAGTATGAGTGTGTATTATAACAACAACCTTACAATAAGGTTACAATAATAGTTGGTGACGAGGATACTCAAACACAAGCATGGGATAACATAGCAACTTTATAACTGGAGTTATAATAGTTAGCAATGAGGAACTTGACATCAAGTGCAGTATAACAAGCACCATATTATAACTGGTGTTATAATAGTTGGCAATGAGGAACTTGATATCAAGTGCAATATAACAAGCACCATATTATAACTGGTGTTATAATAGTTGGCAATGAGGAACTTGACATCAAGTGCAGTATAACAAGCACCATATTATAACAGGTGTTATAATAGTTGGCAATGAGGAACTTAACATCAAGTGCAGTATAACAAGCACCATATTATAACTGGTGTTATAATAGTTGGCAATGAGGAACTTGATATCAAGTGCAATATAACAAGCACCATATTATAACTGGTGTTATAATAGTTGGCAATGAGGAACTTGACATCAAGTGCAGTATAACAAGCACCATATTATAACTGGTGTTATAATAGTTGGCAATGAGGAACTTAACATCAAGTGCAGTATAACAAGCACCATATTATAACTGGTGTTATAATAGTTGGCAATGAGGAACTTGATCAAGTGCAGTATAACAAGCACCATATTATAACTGGTGTTATAATAGTTGGCAATGAAGAACTTGACATCAATGCAGTATAACAAGCACCATATTATAACTGGTGTTATAATAGTTGGCAATGAGGAACTTAACATCAAGTGCAGTATAACAAGCACCATATTATAACAGGAGTTATAATAGTTGGCAATGAAGAACTTGACATCAAGTGCAGTATAACAAGCACCATATTATAACTGGTGTTATAATAGTTGGCAATGAGGAACTTGATATCAAGTGCAGTATAACAAGCACCATATTATAACAGGAGTTATAATAGTTGGCAATGAGGAACTTGATATCAAGTGCAGTATAACAAGCACCATATTATAACTGGTGTTATAATAGTTGGCAATGAGGAACTTAACATCAAGTGCAGTATAACAAGCACCATATTATAACAGGAGTTATAATAGTTGGCAATGAGGAACTTAACATCAAGTGCAGTATAACAAGCACCATATTATAACAGGAGTTATAATAGTTGGCAATGAGGAACTTGACATCAAGTGCAGTATAACAAGCACCATATTATAACTGGTGTTATAATAGTTGGCAATGAGGAACTTAACATCAAGTGCAGTATAACAAGCAACCATATTATAACAGGAGTTATAATAGTTGGCAATGAGGAACTTGATATATGCAGTATAACAAGCACCATATTATAACTGGTGTTATAATAGTTGGCAATGAGGAACTTAACATCAAGTGCAGTATAACAAGCACCATATTATAACAGGAGTTATAATAGTTGGCAATGAGGAACTTAACATCAAGTGCAGTATAACAAGCACCATATTATAACTGGTGTTATAATAGTTGGCAATGAGGAACTTAACATCAAGTGCAGTATAACAAGCACCATATTATAACTGGTGTTATAATAGTTGGCAATGAGGAACTTGACATCAAGTGCAGTATAACAAGCACCATATTATAACTGGTGTTATAATAGTTGGCAATGAGGAACTTAACATCAAGTGCAGTATAACAAGCACCATATTATAACTGATGTTATAATAGTTGGCAATGAGGAACTTAACATCAAGTGCAGTATAACAAGCACCATATTATAACTGGTGTTATAATAGTTGGCAATGAGGAACTTAACATCAAGTGCAGTATAACAAGCACCATATTATAACTGGTGTTATAATTGTTGACAAGTTGAGGAACTGAGTGAATTAACATCATTATAACAGAGTTATAATAGTTGGCAATGAGGAACTTAACACCATATTATAACTGGTGTTATAATAGTTGGCAATGAGGAACTTAACATCAAGTGCAGTATAACAAGCACCATATTATAACTGGTGTTATAATAGTTGGCAATGAGGAACTTAACATCAAGGGCAGTATAACAAGCACCATATTATAACTGGTGTTATAATAGTTGGCAATGAGGAACTTAACATCAAGTGCAGTATAACAAGCACCATATTATAACAGGAGTTATAATAGTTGGCAATGAGGAACTTGACATCAAGTGCAGTATAACAAGCACCATATTATAACAGGAGTTATAATAGTTGGCAATGAGGAACTTGACATCAAGTGCAGTATAACAAGCACCATATTATAACTGGTGTTATAATAGTTGGCAATGAGAACTTGATATCAAGTGCAGTATAACAAGCACCATATTATAACAGGAGTTATAATACAATGAGGAACTTGACATCAAGTGCAGTATAACAAGCACCATATTATAACAGTGTTATAATAGTTGGCAATGAGGAACTTGATATCAAGTGCAGTATAACAAGCACCATATTATAACAGGAGTTATAATAGTTGGCAATGAGGAACTTGACATCAAGTGCAGTATAACAAGCACCATATTATAACTAGTGTTATAATAGTTGGCAATGAGGAACTTGATATCAAGTGCAGTATAATAAGCACCATATTATAACAGGAGTTATAATAGTTGGCAATGAGGAACTTGACAGTGCAGTATAACAAGCACCATATTATAACTAGTGTTATAATAGTTGGCAATGAGGAACTTGATATCAAGTGCAGTATAACAAGCACCATATTATAACAGGAGTTATAATAGTTGGCAATGAGGAACTTGATATCAAGTGCAGTATAACAAGCACCATATTATAACTGGTGTTATAATAGTTGGCAATGAGGAACTTAACATCAAGTGCAGTATAACAAGCACCATATTATAACTGATGTTATAATAGTTGGCAATGAGGAACTTGACATCAAGTGCAGTATAACAAGCACCATATTATAACTGGTGTTATAATAGTTGGCAATGAAGAACTTGACATCAAGTGCAGTATAACAAGCACCATATTATAACAGGAGTTATAATAGTTGGCAATGAAGAACTTGACATCAAGTGCAGTATAACAAGCACCATATTATAACAGGAGTTATAATAGTTGGCAATGAGGAACTTGACATCAAGTGCAGTATAACAAGCACCATATTATAACTGGTGTTATAATAGTTGGCAATGAGGAACTTGATATCAAGTGCAGTATAACAAGCACCATATTATAACAGGAGTTATAATAGTTGGCAATGAGGAACTTAACATCAAGTGCAGTATAACAAGCACCATATTATAACTGGTGTTATAATAGTTGGCAATGAAGAACTTGACATCAAGTGCAGTATAACAAGCACCATATTATAACTGCAGTTATAATAGTTGGCAATGAAGAACTTGACATCAAGTGCAGTATAACAAGCACCATATTATAACAGGAGTTATAATAGTTGGCAATGAGGAACTTAACATCTAGTGCAGTATAACAAGCACCATATTATAACTGGTTTTATAATAGTTGGCAATGAGGAACTTAACATCAAGTGCAGTATAACAAGCACCATATTATAACTGGAGTTATAACAGTGGATGACAGATTTTCAAAACTCATACTTGTTCAACAGGGGTTACAAGAATTTCAACCATGTTAGTTTTAAAAAAACTTTTCGAGCACATATGGAGAATATTTTAGCTTCAATAGATGAAATTTGACAACAATAACAAAAGCAACAACATCAAAATACCAAAGTTACAAAAACAAGAAGAATTGTTACAAGTGGTTTTGAAGAATAATGCTTCAACATATCTCATGCCAGACTTGGTGCAAAACATCATATCAGAATTCATATATAATCCTGATGACAGACTGACTTACTTTTGCTGTGTATTTTTGCAGACACGAAGAAATACTTAGTTAGAAATGCAGTGGCTGGAAAGAATATAAAAAACCAGGTTGTTGTTAAGAAAAAATTGCACCAATAGAGTACAAAAAGTACTGCAATTATATTTTACTGAGCAACACCAGGTGAAATAGGGTTTAAAGGCACACTACACATTTTGATGAAAATTTTTAGTGACAAATTCTCTGTTCCATGCTTGATGGAAGTGCATGAATTTAACCAAAAAAGAGAATTGTCACATATACAGGTACCATCAACAGAGAATGTGAGCAATTTAAACTAAAGGAAATAACTCCAGATATATTCAAGGGATTAATTTTCATGCAATGTCTAACAGATGAAAAAGATGCTGAAATATGAACAAAGATTTTAGCAAAGATTGAACATAAGAATAACGTAACACTACAGAAAATAGTGGATGATTACCAAACAATGCTAAGCCTGAATCATGGTGCTGAAAAACTTCATACATAATTTGACAGCTCCACTTAACAATCTACTGAAAAAAAAAGTAAAGTAGAATTGGAATCATAAATCTCAAAAAGCATTTGACAAGATAAAAAAAAGTCTTATGTTTGATTTATTACTAGCATACTACGATCCAAAAGCAAAAATTGTAGTAGCATCAGATGCTAGTGATTACAGTGTTGGAATGGTAATTTTACACAAATACAATGATGGTAAAATGAAAGCTTTCACTCATGTTTCATGCTCACTTCTACTGGTAGAGAAGAATTAAAACCAGATATAGAAAGAAGCTCTAACAATCATATTTGCTATGAAAAGATTCCATAAATTTATTCATAGAAAAAATTTCATGTTGCAATTAGACCATAAATTGTTATTAGTGATATATGGCTCAAAGAAAGATATACCTACCCATACAACATTGGGGTATCATCCTGTTATGTTATAATTTTACAATGGAGTACCAAACATCTAAAAAATTAGGACATGCAGACGGATTATCTAGGTTAATACCTAAATATATGGAACCATTGGAGGACATGGTCATAGCAGCACTAAAAAGCAAAATAGAAATTAAAAATATTCAAAAAACATAATACAGGAATTACCAGTTACACTGGATGAATTAAAGAAAAAGCAGAAAACAACATCTTTATTGCTAAAATAAAGAAGCAATTAAAAGAAACTAAAAAAGAACAGAATCAAGAATTGAACGCATACTTGATAGATGATGGTGTTGTAATGTATGGACAAAAAAATTATAATACCGAGTCTGGTACAGAAATGTATATTAAAGGATTTTCATTCCAGACATCCTGGTATTTCAAGAATGAAATCTCTCATGGGAAGTTTTGTATATTGGACTGGAATGGACCAAGATATCGAAAAAAAAAACAGTAAAAACATGTAGAGGTTCTGCTCCAGCAGCAAAACTATTTATCACAAAGACAGAACACTCAAAGACAGACACTCCATGGTCAAGATTTCATAGAGATTTTGCAGATCCTATGGATAGAATATATTATTTAGTAGTGGTTGATAGTTTTATGAAATGTCCGGAAATTTGCAAGTGCAAAAATCCTACATCCTCAGTGACAGTGAATTTCTTGCCTGAACTGTTTGCAAGATATGGCATACCAAATACCACAGTATTGAATAATGGAACACAAATTGCTGGAAAAGAATTTCAAGACTTTTGTAAGTTGTTCTCTACAGAACATATTACAACCCTACTGTATCACCCAAGGTCTAACAGACAACTGGAATGATTTATGGGAACATTCAATAGAGCATTGAAAAATGCAAGTCTGGACAAATTAAATGAAGAGTCACTTCAAAATTTTTTTACTGTGTACCGGTTAACATCTAACCCCAACCCACCATCAGGCATGTCACTGGTGGAAGTAATATTTGCCAGAACGGTAAAATTAGTGTTCAACAAGTTATTGCTAAGTTGAAAATCACAAACAGTGAAAAAAATGACACCAATACTTTCAAGGTTAGCAATAAAGTATTCTTTAAAGCATACAAGGATGGATAGGAAACATGAGAAGATGGCATAATAGCAGCTGGAATTGAAAAATTGGTCTACATGGTGAAAGGAAAAGAAATCCAGCATAAAAGGCACCAAAATCAGCTGAAGAAAAGATTAACTGATGAAAGACCTGAAGAGCCGGTTAAAATGCTGTACAAAACAAATTGTGGAACCAACAAGGACAAGTTCAAGAAAAAGAAAATGTACAGAAAACTAGAAGTGGATCCAAGACAGAAACACTACAAAGTAAAGTATGTTGGTGAACCTTCCAAAAAGAGGAGAGGAAGATACTAATACAAAATAAAAATATTATTTAATAAAGTAGTAATCTCAAAAGTGGGGTTGTTGTGGAGTAAAAAGTACACCCCCAGTGACTCTATGAACTCATCCAATACTATAATGAGTTCCATGGCATGAGGTTGATAGTAGTCATATTTAATTTTCTTACTAACTATACAAGCACTATGGCAATAGCCTAAGCATTACATATAGAGAATATTTGATAAATTATGTTATACCACGTACGAGTGTATGTTATAACAATAACCTTACAATAGGAAGTTATAATACAAAGTTATAGTTTCACATAGGGGGTGATAGCAGGTAATAGTGACCAGTTAAGCAAACTTTGCTTTCACAAGACCAGACAATGGGTCCTCCACCATGATCATGCACAATGTCTTAGAAGTTCATGATTTCCTAGCTAAGAAATCCATTACAAAAATGGATCATCCACTTTATTCTTCAAACTCAGCTTCCTGGGATTTTTGGATATTTGCAAAATTGAAAAATACCTTGAAAGAACAAATATTTGTTGATATTCACAATATCCAGGAGCAAGTAATGACATTACTGGAATTTATTCAGGAAAACAAGTTCTGAGAAAGGTTCCAGTAATGCTACCATCAAATCACATGTATAGCTTCACCATGTGAGAACTTTGAATGTGACAGTGGTAGATAGTGACCAGTTAAGCAAACTTTGCTTTCACTGGATATTCTAGCAAATTAAATTGTATATATAGAAATGTTCATGTGTATATATTATGAATTATTTATACTATTTATAATAAGTTTATCTTAAAAATGAAAAGTTCGTGTTTATTCCCTATTACTAAGCTTAAAAATTGTGAACCTCATGGTTATGCTATAAAAAAGTTTTATTCCCTTCCAAATTCAAGTTCTTGTGCCAGACACAAAAACTGTAAAATTTTAAAAGAAAAAACACATTTATTTACACAATTATGAAAAAAGGTACAAATACAAAGTTTGCACAAAAATTTCCTTTTGTGCGCCTATTAAAGCAGCTTAACAATTTCAAATAGAAAGGATTACAAGGGAAAAATGGAAAAAAAATTACAGTTTGGAAAAAGGCAAGCATTTTGAAAATGACCAAAAGAGAAAATAATACAGTGGAAAACAAGGCAGTGAAAAACAATGGTACAACAACCTTTGAGAAAAAAGCCCCCAAAAATCTACTTTCACTTGCCCCATGTGTTTCTCTTGGACATAATGTAATGTTGTGACAGAGAGAGTCTGGGAAACACACACACACATATGTATATTTTTTTTTAGTGAAATTGGGTGGATTTGAATAGTGAAATTAGATCAGAGCATTTTGTTTACTGATGAGGAAATTTGATCTAGGGCAGAAGTTGTACCCATTGAATCTGGGTCATCAGAGACAATGGAAATAGTCGAAATAATTTTTATCGATTAAAAATTGAAATAGAGATGAGTAAGCTAGAAGGAACTTTTGAATTCACATGATTTTGGTTGAAACAGCCAAAACCCTGTGATAATCACATGCAAAGCAGTAGGGTCAAGGGTCAGTTGTAACCAGCCTGGTTTATCTATATAAATGCGTAGTTATGCTGAAAAACACAAACAGGCAAGTGTGTAGATGGAAGAGGCAGATGGAAGAGGCAGATGGAAGAGGCAGATGGAAGAGGCAGACAGAAGAGAATTAGCCTGGGCAAGAGTTGGGCTAGAGACAGTGGAGAGTCGAGTTGGAGACTCAAGAAGGAGAGAACGTGACATTAGAGATTGGAACAAAACATCCACTAACATGTGCTGTTGATATAAGTACCGCTGCTTCTGCTACCATGAATATTACTACTACTGTTACTGCTGCTAAGGAGGAATGCCACTATAAACTTTAAGCCACGCACAGAAATCTTATTCCCTCATCACAAGAGTTGTATATCGTTCTAAGACGATTTAACAAGTTAATCATAACACACGCTCTCTCTGTCCAGAATCCAGTGTATGCGTTTTTACATCAATTACTTTTCTTTTCTGTAACACTTTTTCTTTTCTATACTATTCTTTTCTGCAATATAAAAGATATTAACAATTCAATCATTGAATAGTTGTTTGTCTGGCTTTCTGCAGATATTAATTTTTTTTGCTGCATTCTAAAATTCTTAGCGCAGACTCTCCAGCCATGTCTACATCTTCAGTTGACCGTGAATGGATGAACATCATTTCTGCTTTCTGGATCAAACCAAACACAATGTGGGCAGGAAGCAGGATTAAACCAGTGGACCGGTGGAATAATCTACGGATGCTCCGGGGACCTACGGTCACTCCCTTAAGTTCAGTTAGGACCAAGTAGACACCTCAACCCAGAGAGTAAGACATCGGAGGTTGAGGAGCTGGGGCAAAAGTGTTAGAATGTTAGAAAAGTCCCTTTTAATTTCACACAGTTCATGCTTGGGAAAATTTCTTAGAATTCTTTTCATTCTTAGCTGTCCAACCACAAGAGAATTCTCACTTGAATTTCAAAATTCTTTAGTCCCTCTGTAGCTGGCTGGTAAATGGTGCCTTTTTTTGATGTTCTCTTCTTGATGTCAAATGTCTTCTTTGATGTTAAGCTGCCTTATCCCCTTGCTGTCAAAAAGTTTTCTCCTCATATCTAGTGACCTGAGCACTATTTATTTTAAAAATTAGGCTCATACCTACTGCACTATTTGGGATGTTACTAGAGCTTGAAATCACATCTCTCATTGGCCAATATATGCAAAGAAATAATTTTCCATAAACTGGAAACAGATTGTTCACAAATTTTAGCAGCTTTCAACAGCTGAGCTGAAATGGTCATAAAAATATAACAATTTTTTACACAAATTATCTGGCCTTCATAAAAATACACTTCTCTTAAAAAATGTGATTAAAAAATAGATGATGAAACATTTATACAATGCTAACATTTTTAAAATAATAAAATAACATTTTTATAGTTGTTCTTCTATGAAATATTCATAATTAACTAATGTAACTTTTACTTGACTTGTGTTTGTGAATTTTTCACCCTTGATTATTATCAGGCAAATAAATAACATCATAATCCATGTAACATGTACCATTGCATAATTTTCTGCAAGAAAAAAGCAACACTTTTATCAAATAGATAAATTCAACTTAAGAATGTAATCACTAAAAAAACAATAAAAGAAGAGAAAATGTATTTGTTTTTGTTAAGAACAATTGTATCAGATTTTGATATTTTCATTTAGTCAAAGAAATCTAACATAAATTTCCTTTTTTTCTTCTCTTACGTTCATCACTATCCAATATCTGATACATCATACCTTTGTTGCATGTCCCATATTCTCTTCTTTATGTGTGGTAATTTTAAGGACTAATTACATAAATAATTAGAGAAAAGTTGTGATAACTACTAATGCTAATACATATACTACTATTACTATTATTGACTTTGGTGATTTTTATAAATTTCACACAGTAATTTCCTGGAAAGTCATAAAGCTTATTAAGCATTACTCAAAAAAGAAAAAAACAGAAACATTAAATGTATTAGTAGATTACATGAGAACTTTTAACTAAGAATTATAATGAATATCTTAATGATACTTATATTGTGAAAATAACAAAATATACAAAGTTAAATAAGAAATAATCCATTGTGAATTGAAGAAACTTTACTCAAAAACTTTACACAAAAGATTTCATTTCTTCAGATTCCAAATCTGGTAAACATTTCTGTACTTAAAGAGTTATGGCCCGGTTCCTTGTACCACGGTGATAGTCCAAGGTAGAACCAATAAAGAAAAACTCAAATACGGATATGGAATAACACAGATATATTACAAACAGGAATATATACAGAGAGGTAGAAAGTGTTAGTATGAACAATCAGGTTTAGTAGTAATTGTCTAAACACAACTCTGTTTCGGACTGCCTCTGACTCAACTGACTGACTCGCTCTGACTGACTGACAGACTCCTGACGGACTTCACTCCAGACTTCAGACTGAACTTCCTGCTTCCTCTTGAGGCGCAGTATTTATTATTTATGGGAATAGTCCATTATGTTATTATGGGTAAGGTCCCATAACATAAAGATTGATTTGTGTCATTAAGGCTTATCAACCCTTTGTGAGATATTTAAAACCAAAATGTATTTTGAAGCTCTGAACTTAAAGAAAATTGTATTGACTAATAAACATTATTTATTCACAGATATAATTAATAAATTGGTTATTCAGTATTATTCATTAAATTTTAATAATGGACAAATATTATTTTATATATAAAAAAGTATTCAAAATAAAAAAATAATTCATTAAAAAATTGACCTCTTTTTTTAATGGCATGCTTACTAAGGACGAAACAAAAATATGTTACCTACCATTTCTGCATTTGCAGTTTCTTTTTTAAGGGCAACATCATTGATTTTTTCCTGTAAGAATTTGTCTAATATTCTACAAGAAATAGTTTTCTTATGATACATGACACTATAAAATTCCATGGTATAGGATATGAGTTCAACCTCTGTTAAAAGCTACTTCTTTGTTGTAAATTTCCACAATTTAATTTAATATACACTGAAAATTTAATTTAATTTCATGTCTAGTTGAAAACAAAAAAGGGATAAAAGGGAACAAAAAATTTTAAAAAGTAGTAAAAAATAAAATATTTTTAGGAAAATAGTCTTACACAGGAATTCTCTTTTATTTAATGGCCATTCTTTTGTTTATTTGTTTTTTTCTATTTCTTTACTTTTTTCTCACATTGTTTAATACTATTTACATTATATTTACATTTAATACTATTTACATGTGAATTTACATATGGCAATTATTTAATTGTTCTACTTAAAAGATAATATATATATATATATATATATATATATATATATATATATATATATATGTAATATTTTCAGGGCTAGGTTGAAGTTATTTTTTTCAATCTATATTGAGTCCTGACATTCAGCTATTTCTAATATTACTACTACACCTATCATGGTGTGACTTCAAAACTACCACTAGCAAGCTGAAACAGATATTTCTCCATATTGCTACTAAAAATGAACATTTTGTAACACCAAATATCAAAGGATTTACTCATCACTCTAAAGCAAAGAAATAAAAATATATTATTTATTTTATACCATCAAGTCAGTTCG
This sequence comes from Acanthosepion pharaonis, assembly GCA_903632075.3. Lineage (NCBI taxonomy): Eukaryota > Metazoa > Mollusca > Cephalopoda > Sepiida > Sepiidae > Acanthosepion > Acanthosepion pharaonis. Next base: position 930,239 of record CAHIKZ030001284.1, read on the forward strand.
TTTTATTCCAAAGTTTCTAGTAAAGTAAATCCTACCACCTATCTACAAATCTAAATGATGATAACTCAGAAAAATTACAACTAAATCTCACTTCAAAACTACTTCAGGACATAACAGAAAAAAATTGTAGCCAAAAGCATGCAGAGAGTGGGTTAGAGGATGTGACAGCCTCAGGCATGCATATCAGGAGGGCATCCAATCAAAGAGTGGAATAAAAAATTTAGTTTATATTTAATCTGAATAAAGTGTTTATTTAATGTTTCATGTTTTTATATATTTAAAATGTCTTTCTTTCTTACATTTCTCAGTACAAGGCTCTATAGGCTTTCTAGTTGTCTTGGAGGAATACAAGCAAGGAGTTGGCCTTAGGCATCAGCAAACAACACCAAATTTTTGCACATCACTGATTGTAGCAGCATTTTCTGAAATGTAAATGTTTAGCTCAATATTTATTCTTATTAAAATCATAAAGCACAGTAAGCAAGCCTTGCTGTATTCTGCAAGAAATAATTATTAGGATAATAATAAGGACATGCTTTATTTCCAATACTACTTAGCAACGCCATGATAACAATAAAAGTTTTTTTTTTAAAATAGCTAAAATTCAATTCAAGAAGAAAAGCCAAACCTGATTTCCATGGTTATCATGAAATTATTTACTAACGTTAAGAAAGAACTGGAAATACAGATACATAATATGTTAAAACTACATTGTCAAAACTGGAATCGAACTTGAAATGGAGAAATGTAAAACATTTGTAATGTACAATGGATGAACTATAAAAACAAATGGAAATAACATATTGGATAAGAGTACAATAGAGGCTTTAATATTAGAAGACTGCTTTAAATATATTAAAGTACATGAATAAAGCAACCACAGATGAAAGACAAAATAAGGAAAGAACATATATCAGAAGATAAAGAAAATAATTGAATGACATGGGAATTCATAACCCAAATTAATAGTAGAAACCTAATGAAAGAAATGGATATCTGGAATAGTGCTTTTAATATCCATGGATCATTCTTAGCTGGACAAAAGAAATAACACAAATCGATGGATTGATTGACTACATAATTCATAACCCAAATTAATATTAGAAAACTAATGAAAGAAAAGGACATCTGGACAATAGTGCTTTTAATATCCATGGATCATTTTTAGCTGGACAAAAAAAAGATATAAATCAATGGAGTAATTGACTTGGAAATTCATAGCACAAATTAATAGTAGAAACCTAATGAAAGAAATGAACATCTGGACTATAGTGCTTGTAATATCCATGGATCGTTTTTAGCTGGACAAAATAAAGACACAAATCAATAAAGTGATTGACTTGGAAATTCATAACACAAATTAAAAGTAGAAACCTAATGAAAGAAATGGACATCTGGTCAATAGTTCTTGTAATATCCATGGATCATTTTTAGCTGGACAAAATAAAGACACAAATCAATAAAAGTGATTGACTTGGAAATTCATAACACAAATTAAAAGTAGAAACCTAATGAAAGAAATGGACATCTGGACAATAGTGCTTGTAATATCCATGGATCATTTTCAGCTGGACAAAATAAAGACACAAATCAATAAAGTGATTGACTTGGAAATTCATAACACAAATTAAAAGTAGAAACCTAATGAAAGAAATGGACATCTGGACAATAGTGCTTGTAATATCCATGGATCATTTTTAGCTGGACAAAATAAAGACACAAATCAATAAAGTGATTGACTTGGAAATTCATAACACAAATTAAAAGTAGAAACCTAATGAAAGAAATGGATATCTGGACAATAGTGCTTGTAATATCCATGGATCATTTTTAGCTGGACAAAATAAAGACACAAATCAATAAAGTGATTGACTTGGAAATTCATAACACAAATTAAAAGTAGAAACCTAATGAAAGAAATGGACATCTGGTCAATAGTTCTTGTAATATCCATGGATCATTTTTAGCTGGAGAAAATAAAGACACACAGCGATAAAGTGATTGACTTGGAAATTCATAGCACAAATTAATAGTAGAAACCTAATGAAAGAAATGGACATCTGTACAATAGTGCTTGTAATATCCATGGATCATTTTTAGCTGGACAAAATAAAGACACAAATCAATAAAGTGATTGACTTGGAAATTCATAACACAAATTAAAAGTAGAAACCTAATGAAAGAAATGGACATCTGGACAATAGTGCTTGTAATATCCATAGATCATTTTTAGCTGGACAAAAAAAGATACAAACGAATGGAGTCATTGACTTGAAAATTCATAACACAGATTAATAGTAGAAACCTAATGAAAGAAATGGACATCTGGACAATAGTGCTTGTAATATCCATGGATCATTTTTAGCTGGACAAAAGAAAGACACAAATCAATAAAGTGATTGACTTGGAAATTCATAACACAAATTAATAGTAGAAACCTAATGAAAGAAATGGACATCTGGACAATAGGTCTTGTAATATCCATGGATCATTTTTAGCTGGACAAAATAAAGACACAAATCAATAAAGTGATTGACTTGGAAATTCATAGCACAAATTAATAGTAGAAACACAATGAAAGAAATGTACATCTGGACAATATTGCTAGTAATATACATGGATCATTTTTAGCTGGACAAAAGAAAGACACAAATCAATAAAATGATTGACTTAGAAATTCATTACACAAATTAATAGTAGAAACCTAATGAAAGAAATGGACATCTGGACAATAGTGCTTGTAATATCCATGGATCATTTTCTGCTGGACAAAATAAAGACACACAGCGATAAAGTGATTGACTTGGAAACTCATAACACAAATTAATAGTAGAAACCTAATGAAAGAAATGTACATCTGGACAATAGTGCTTGTAATATGCATGGATCATTTTTAGCTGGATAAAAAAAAGGAAAACACAAATCAATAGTGATTGACTTGGAAACTGATAACCATGCACAAAGCACTAAATTCAAACGCCACTCCAAAGCCACTCCAGACACATTATATCTGAAAAAGGAAATAATGTGGCAGAAGTGTCATCAGCATCAAACACTTTGTCTAAATGTCTAAAATGAAATTGCATCAATACGTGCAGCAACGCAATGAGAATATCATTTATACAAAGTGCCTGATATTGTTGGGCAAGAAATGTTTTAAAATGAAAAATGATCACAAAATCCATGAAAAAGATGAAATAGCAAACCACATAATCACTAAATGTAACAAGCTGGCTCTAATATAACATGAAACAGACATATGACATGGCTGTAAATGGTGCTGGAGATTTGAGGAAATTTGACCTAACTCTATCCTTAGCAATATACATCAGATATCAAGTGAGAACATGTATTAAAAAAAATGAATGAATGAATCCCCAAACTCCACTCTCTTAACACATTTCTTCTCACAATAATTTTTTTCTTCTTTTGATAAGCAATAAAAACAATGTTCACACAACAAAAGCAACCATGAAATAATAAAAGTTTTACTAATGTAAAGTACTTTTTTAAAAAAATGAAAATCCTTAGTGTTTAGACACATCAACAAGAATCAATTGAAGACACAATTTTAATAACTGGCTTCTATTTTATATATTATAAACATAACTAACATGACCCAAGCCTAAAATTATGAAAGCCATACTAATTTTGAAAATATAGTGTCAAATATTTCATTCAATATTATCTAAAACTTTTGCTGATTATAGAAGTTAACTTTTGAATAAAACAATCTCAAGTAATATTATGATGCAAAGTTAAATATTATTGTAAGATAATTTACAATTTTTAACACAAGACCACAATACTCAAATACCCAGTGCAGATCATGCTCACTACTCAGTAGTTTTTTTTTTCTGATCAAGAAATGAGCTTTTATTTGGTTAAGTTAAGAAGTTAACTAACCATTACTAAATGCTGAAGAGCCTAGATTATTGGCAAAATTTGTCTAATTTTTAACTGAAAACTAGCAAGGAATGTTTGACTGGAGACAAAAATAAAAATAAAAAAAAACCTAAATAAAGCCTATTTAGTTTTTTTTTATTTTATTTTTATAATATATAGTGTAACCCGGATATAAGAGTCCTGGATATAAGAGAAACCCTGATATAAGAGAGATTTTCTCTGTTCCCAAATTAGAGCCTGTGTTACCTAAACAAAATAGACCAAACCCGGATATAAGAGAAACCCAGATATAAGAGAAACCCGGATATAAGAAAAACCCGGATATAAGAGAAACCCAGATATAAGAGACTTCTTCTCCGGTCCTGACAACTCTCTTATATCCAGGTTACACTGTATAATATTTATATCTGATAAAAAAGTTTAGTGTCAAAATTTATGACATTTTATAGAAGAAAATTCAGTGTGTTAATTTTTTCCTAAACTATTTACATTAATAAAAAAATTAAACTTTTCTTAAACTTCTTATTAAAACTAATATTTTCAACCAGAAAGTCAGTAACAGCAATAAACTGAAAAAAGTATATTTTATAAAAAAACATTTTGTTAGATCCAAAGTGTTAATATAATGGGAATTTTTGTGGAGGCAAATAGAAACTAATGTTGTAATGTGTCATAACTGTAAACAAAAACAAATGTTCTGAAATGTTTAGTGATCGAAGACAAACTGGCTTCGATCACTTAACACACATGTGTTACCCCTGGACTTTGTTTAGTATTACTTAAACATAGCAATCAATGTAAAATTCATTTTACAATGCCCTATATTTGGAAATATAAAGTATTCAGGAAATTCGAACAGTATGTATGAATTGAAAATAATATGAACTTTTTCTTGGTACATAGATAATTTCCCGTCCATCAGGGTTATGGACATGTGCATACTGGGGGTTGGCATCTAGAAGCTGCACTTGATCCACCAATTGTTCATTGTTATATTTGTAGGTAGGATGGATGAACAATAGAAAGAAAGTTGTGTAATATGCTAGTTACTGAAGAAAGATGACTAAATTTCTTAAATATATTTAGTTATGACTATGACCTTAATCATTTTGGGGGATCTGCATATGCTTTAGTGTTGGATTATAATATCAAAATCTTCTACAGGATCATTGCTACTCCTTGTTCTGTCACTAAAAAAAAAAAGAAAATGAATGATAAAAGACACAAAGGAGTTCGGGTTCATGCCTTTTCAAAGACATTTAACTTGAAATGATGGTAGAATTCTACAACCAGATCAGAGATTATTTTACGATTATTCTGTTTTCAAAATTGTTCCGTAATTTGAGTAAATTCAATTTTTAATAAGAAAGCAACTTTTCTTTGTTTTTCTGTATATTTTGACTAATGGAGATTAATTAATTATAATTTGTTTGATCTTTTTTTCTTTTTTGTTCTATGAAAAGGTATGCATACCATTAATGACAAATATTTGAATATTAACCATCAAAGCAACAAGAATTAATCTAACAGTTGATGAATATGAATTCAGAAAAAAGATGCAGAGTGAAGTTAGGTCACTCCCTGGCCACCAGCTGACCCTCAACTTTGGATAGTTTCCAAAAAACTATAGCAAGTTGTTTCACAGACCATAAAAATAGGGCAATGAACCTTACAACTCCAGTTTTTCTTCATTTTACTGAATAAAAAGATAGGAAAGATATGTTGTCCATTTTAAAGGTGGTTTGTTATTCACTAGTTCATATTTAATATGGACATAGTAGTCAAGCTTGTTCAAATAGGATGTTTCTTAACCTAATTCTATGTTAGTATGTTTAGTAGAATTGTTCTAGACAAGACATATCGCTTATTAGTAAGCTTTAATATGCTCAGCATATCAGTAGAGTTCTCCTGAATATATGTGTTCAGGACAGATCCATTAATGGTGGGGAGACGGATCATACCACATTCTTCCCCTGCCTTATTTTTACAGAGGGAAGAAGTCCCTGAATCAAACAGGTATCCTTTGTTCTCTGTGAGGCCATGGTGGATTACCTGGAGCTTAGTGAGGTTCTTCCTCTTTTTTGCTAGAACTGAATTATATCCTGTTACATTTTTGTAATCCTCTATGAGTGACTTGCACATACTATGACGCATCAGTAGGTGGGTGGGCTCTCTTCTGTGGAATCTGTTTGTAACTATTTGAGGGACCAGAGTTCAATGGTTCCTCATAACCTTCTTAAAGAGACCATGTTTCTGTTCTTTTGTAGTCAGTTAAAGTGTCCTAAGGAGACTTCTCGCTTAGGCTTGTGGGTCCCATTTCATCCCCCTACTGAAGCCAAGTCCCTTAGTGAGACTGTGTCTTCCCTTCCATCAGGGTTATGGACATGTGCATACTGGGGGTTGGCATCTAGAAGCTCCACTTGATCCACCAGTGGTTCATTGTTATTCAGTAGCATGTGTCTTTAGTAATATCAAATCCACTTTCAAGAGCCAAGATGGTAGGAATGCTCCAGTCGAACTTCTAGGAAACAGTAGGAATCATTCATGGGGTGCTATGTTAGTGATGGTGCATAGCAGCATTCTAATTGTATGTGGGACATCTGGGATTAGTTGTTCCCAATTCTTTAAAGTTACCCCCTTTAACAGCAGCTGCGAGTTGAACAGTTTTCCAAATTATTCCATTATGCCTCTCACACTGGCCATTACCTTGAGGGTTATATGGGGCTGTTCTACTTACGACTACTCCTTGCTCATGTAGGAATCACCATACATATTTAGACATAGATGAAAACCTTCTGTCTGAATTAATAATATATGTGGGTAGCTTGAAGACAACAAAAACTGAGCAAAGTGCTTGTATGACCATTGTAAAGGATTCATCAGGGCAGGATATTGCAAAAGGAACCTGCAAATATTAATCAGTTATTGTCAGTATATATTGGTTATGTGTTTTTGACAGAAGCAGTCCTTTAAAATCCAGTGTGATTCTTTCATAGGGTTGATTGGCTTTTATGACCTTGCTGCTGTTAGGACAGTAAGATATAGGTTTATTTTCATCACATGTCTTACATGATTTGGACATTTCTTTCACATTCTCTACTGAGTAGGGAAGGTTTTTCTTTTTATCTGGTCTATCACACTTTGAAACTAGCTACCTTGTTAGTTACACCAAGCAGTATTCTATGAAATTAATAGTTGGCCACAGACCTTGAAGGCCATATAAGGTTTATCACTGGTCCTGATGGTAGGCACTTTTAAGGTCCAGAGTACTAAAAAGAAAGTTTTTGGCTATTTTCTCTATCATATCGTCTATTCTTCACAAAGAATAGGCATCCAAGTATAGATCATACCTTTAC